>JAFIRS010006960.1:0-29801 GCA_018342105.1 Gonioctena quinquepunctata | reverse complement strand
AATCCCAACTTTATTCTCATATTCAAGCAGGATGAAATGAATTTACATCACATTTTTTCCGATCACGTCCCCCCGATCTAACGTTAAAAGAATTTCAAATGTGTGGGGAAATGTTGGGATGATCAGTATGGTTTCCCTTTTGTTATCGATAAAGATCAAAAATTATGGATGGACGATATCGCGAAGGATTCGACAGTTTCATATATCCTTGATATCTCAATTCGAAAATACTTAATCATTCATTGAACTCCGTCAAGGTCGTTACAATAAACACATAGACATTGCATTGAGTGCGTTCCACTAAGCGCTCACAACGATCACGCTCACGACCGCGGTTTTTCCCGTTCCACTAGCAGATGACAGTTGTGAGTATTTTGGTTATATTACCCAAGTGGAATGGGTTTTCCCTTGGTTTCTTTTGGGATTGAAGTTGAAGAGCGGTGACAAATGCATGACAATCTTTGTTTTGATTCGTGAATATTTATAAAATATCAATTCACAATAGTGATAAGACGTTTTTCATAAAATATTTTCAACAGAACGCATTAACAAAATGTTCAATCCAAATAATAATGCAATTATTGCACTAATGCGAAAAAGAAATACTTTTAAATCCTCCAGTTCATCTAGTTCAGACGAAGAATGGGAAGCAATATTGCAAGAAAGACGTAAACGGAAGCGTCGTCCACGTATTATCAACTATATGGAAGTTATCATTCGTTACCAGATGATGAATTCAAAACCCCTTTTCGGTATCATTTGGATTGACTACAAAAATGGGAATTAAAAAATTTGGTAGTTATGTGCATTTCATTTTAGAATTTAAAGGGGATACATTCAATTATTTCATACATTGATATGTAAGAATTAATTTTGGAAAAAAGTGCCAGGTTTTCCTTTCCATTTGTTCTCGCCAACAATTGATGGTAGCACCTGGGGAATGGCTACTGTGGGGTTTTTACAGGTAATAAATTGTTAAGGGTAAAAAATGCATCTATTGTAGGTTTGAATGTGCAAAAGGGTTTATACCTATTCACTTTTTTGATCAGTTTTGGGCAGATTCAATATTGGAAAAAGCTACTGCTGTAAGAGCTGTACGCCGAGTTACTCATGCCTTATTTTTTGGGGAGCTCCAACATTTATTCAGTGGCCTAGTGGAGATCGAGGTATTGATGTAATGCAAGGATTTGAAATAGCTAGTCGATTTCCAAAAGTTATTGGAGCTATTGATGGCACCCACATTCATATTGATAGTCCAAAAGAAAATGCAGCAGATTATATCAATCGCAAAGGCTTTCATTCTATTCAGTTACAGGTATCTAACAATAACCTTCATCCTACCTATATTGTGACATTAGTAATTTTTATAAAAATATAAACTCATTTTATTTATTTTTCAACAGCTGGTGTGTGATCACAAAACATCAATAACACATTGTTATTGTCGTGAATTGGGGTTTGTTCACGACTAACTAGGTAGATTCTGACCCTTTAATGATTGAAAACACTTTGTAAAAAAGTATAGAAAAATATTCATTAAAATGAAACAATGAATTAAATGAATTGTAAATGAAAATGAAACAATGAATCCCTTCTAGTACCTATTTATGAATTACAAATGTATAGAGCAGATATTTTTTACTTACAGAAATAAATGTGACTATTTCCAAAAACTATAATCTTCCAATTGATAATAGGGCTTCTTAACCTTTCAGTTCTCTAACTGCACCCATTGCCCTTTTGGGCACGGCAAAAGCCCAACGTCGACTCCCCGATCAAACCATCAGTTGTCACTTTTGAAACCTCTTGTTTTTGTTTGGCACTAATTCGTGTTTTGCAGAATAGCAACATTGTGACCCACTCGAAAATCATGCTGATTGTTTCACTCTACGGGGTGTTCGATACATTTTTGACAATACCCCCTCGGCCAAAATCGCGCGCCCCGAGCGATAATATTTCAGAACAACTGATGATTCGATACAGGTTTACAGAAACCATAGAAATAACTTTTTTTCGATAAAAAATTAATAAACATATTACAATACAATACCAAAATATAAATTACTATATAATACGAATATATAAATGGAAATATGTAGAAGACGTCCGCTTGCACCATCTCCTCCTGGATTCTTCTATCCTCCTCTGCATCTTCATTCATCTTCTGGCATTGGCTTGGTTTTTCCCGGCATGGATAGATGTGGGACTGTTTGGTCCATAACAGTTCGGTGTAGCAACTGGGCCCAACTGGCTTGTCGGTAACCTACTTTTGGTTTGGTCAGCTTAGTTTGGGTTGACTTGGCTTGAACCAGGTTTGTATGGTTTGGCCTATTGGGTGGACTCAATGATGCTAGGCCTGGTTAGACTTGGTCCGATTTGGCTTGGCATGACTCTGGCCAGCTAGAATTGGTATGGCTCTGCCTGACTGTATGTACTCTGCATAGCTCGATTCAGTTGGAGTGGTCTGGGCAAGGCTCAGCCTGACTAGAAATGGCATAGCTTAGCCTGATTGGGCTCGATATGGCTCAGATTGACTGGAAGTGGGATAGTAAAACTTGACATAACTAGGCTCTCCAAGACCTGGCTCGACTGGCTTGGTTACCATGTCTTCGTTTCATCTTCTCTGGACTTCTCTTGGAGTGGTACAAGGCTTACGACTCTTCAGCATTTCTTACAGGGTTTATTATCTATAACAATAACAAAATCAAATACTGAATATAATACTACCATTGAATTACATGTCAAATACCGTGCCCCAGAATATACAAAAATAACCAATCTTATTACTAACAAATCTTTGTCCATATATAATCATTATAATAACTCAATTTTCATTAAAAATACTCTTCAAATAGTATAGTAATATTTTTTTCTTTTCATTGTAACCCCAGTAATATTTGTAACAAGTTAAAAAATTATTTCATCTCTCACTCGAAACAAAACACCCATGTTTACATTGCGATGGTAAATTTTTGTAATGTGATATCCTGAAATTCATTGCCTAGGATTAAAAACAGGATACAACAAAACAATTTCACAATCGCATTTCACATTTAACCACCTTCATTCATTTCCATCCTACCTCATTCAAATACTTATTCATTAAAATACTGTGCACAGTTTCTTCACTAGTTTTATACTTCACCCTTCAAATTGAATTGACATGTCGGCCATGGCCTCATACCCTTATTTTTCCATGAATCTTTTTTTTTTCCAATCAAAATCCCATGACGGAAGTATTGTTTGTGCACATTTCTTATCATGTACCTAAAACAGAAAATGGAAATCAAATAATTACGCTTTATCAACTAGACACCATGGATCGTTACACATCAAAATGCGGCTCACGAAAATCATATCCGTTTCCGCATTCTTTGTCGGTCCCAGCTTCACTCTATATGTAACTGAACTCAGGGGCGTGAATACCTTAACTTTTTCCCCCAAAACTTCTACCAAAAAAATTGTTTAGCTTTCTCCTCCCATATATATATCCAATACAATTCCTAATCTAACTAATTACACTCCAATAATATATGTAGGACTCCCGAGTCGCGGGACTTTCACTCCGCCAGCTGGTGTCCTTCCCCCTGGTAGAGAAATTCTGCGGCCCCCTTCTACAGAGCCAAAAGCGTATAAGACACGTATCTAACAACACAAAAAATAACTATAAAGAGCGCCATAAAAACGCCCAGAAAATTGATGAATAACACGCTACCAAATCGCCTGTACAAATGAAAAATCACACATTAAAATCGCCAAGACACTGCAGGAACTACCGTCCTACTAAATCACATTGTAGGATATATCTTCAGACCTCCTCGAACAGCATTTCATTTGCCGCTATCCGCTGACCACGCCCCTATCCTGGAGAACCTCATATCTCCATGAAAAAAAAATTATCCACTATGGCCCTACCTTGACCTCCGTATTCTCCCAATCATGGTCCTACCTCGACCTACTCTATGTCCATTTCCTATAGAGCCTCCTATTTCTAAAAAAATCTCCAATGTGGTCGTACTTTGACCTACTAAAACAACATCTTCAATCCTCATAATTGTCCTGCCTTCTTCAGCAGAACATCTCCCCGGGCCCACCTTTTCTCGGCGCCCACAGCAGCTACAAAAAGGCAACCTACTCTGCCTGCAGACTAATACCGCTATAACAAAACTCATAGTTGTCGACAAACAACTACTTTACAGGCACACAACCCAACGAAGATTGAATTACAATCAGCAAATATCAATTTTTTTACCACTAGTTTTCTGTATACAATCGCACTCTTCATTTTTCGAAGCCCTCTGCTCTCAATTACTCAAAAATCATCTGTCTCACAAGCAGACAACCACTTTTATCGACTGCTTACATCCAGCAGCCCTAAAATAATACTTCGGATTTACCATCAATAAGGGCCTGAAATCAGTAACTGCTTCTACCAACAGCAAAAAATCTTCAACAAAAGCTCTCAGTTTCTTCCAAACGGCCCCTACTAATTAATCCTGCTTTTCACGGCAGCTCACATAATCACCCTCAATCAGGAGCAACACAAAACGCAAAATCCACAACAGCTTCTTCCAACCGCCAAAATCTTCAACACGGGCCAATTGGGGCCCACTTTTCACTCAATACGGCCCCTATTCCTAACAACTGCCCTTCCTAACCACTCATAAAGATATTTTCCATTTGGGCCTAGAATTTCTCAATATCTAAACTTTTCATCCACAAAAATTTCCAAAAACAACCGCTTTCTTCTGGCTAACAAGTGTTTTTCCCAAAATAAATCCTTGTCTCATTCCTAAAATAAAAGAATCAACCATTTATCCCTGAAACCTCCAAGTGTAAATCTCCCAAATCTCCTGTAAACAGTTCCCCAAGACCTGAAAAATGATCTTGAAATTCGCTCCATCAAAATTCATATGCAAAATCGAAAAAATCTCTACGAAAAACACATACACAAAATATTATTTTCCTGAAATTAAATCGTTTGAATAATTTTCGCAACAATAGCGTTTACTTATTATTTCCATTAAAAAAATCGTGTTCATTCAAAACGCTATTATTGCACATACTTAGAAGCGATCCATTTACAATAAAACATATGGGTCAGCAAATTCTACCGGAATCTAGGTCAAGTTCGAGTCCTACTGTGATTGATGATTACTTAATATTTTCATTTTCTCAATATACTTTCGAATAGATTACAAAATTGTAATTGATCCATTATGAAGAATGGATCCACACAAAAAAACACGGCGCCTACACCACTTGTTGTGAATTGGGGTTTGTTCACGACCAACTAGGTAGATTCTGACCCTTTAATGATTGAAAACACTTTGTAAAAAAGTATAGAAAAATATTTATTAAAATGAAACAATGAATTAAATGAATTGTAAATGAAAATGAAACAATGATTCCCTTCTAGTACCTATTTATGAATTACAAATGTATAGAGCAGATATTTTTTACTTACAGAAATAAATGTGACTGATTCCAAAAACCATAATCTTCCAATTGATAATAGGGCTTCTTAACCTTTCAGTTCTCCAACTGCCCCCATTGCCCTTTTGAGCACGGCAAAAGCCCAACGTCGACTCCCCGATCAAACCATCAGTCGTCACTTTTGAAACCTCTTGTTTTTGTTTGGCACTAATTCGTGCTTTGCAGAATAGCAACATTGTGACCCACTTGAAAATCATGCTGATTGTTTCACTCTACGGGGTGTTCGATACATTTTTGACATTAAGTTGGACATCCTTGTTCCATGACCAACGAGTTTTTCGATTGTCTGAAGTATATGAATATTTAAATGAAGATGAGAAATTTCCTAATAATAGCCATATTCTGGGTGATGCAGCATATGAAATACATGAACATTTATTAATTCCTTTCCGTGATAATGGACATTTAACAGAAAGACAAAAGAATTATAACTATTATCATTCAGCTGCAAGAGTAACAATAGAGAGATGTATTGGTTTGTTGAAACGGCGTATGAGGAGTTTACTTCATTGTTTACCAATGACGAGAATAGATTTAATGGCTGAATATATTGTTGCATGTTGTGTTATTCACAATATTTGTATCCTTCAACAAGATGAACTAGCAGTCATCAGTATTGCAGAAGTTAATCCAGGAAATATAAATATTCAGCACAGGGATGGAAAAGATGCTGGGATTCATAAAAGAAATGCTATTATGGATATTTTGTAGAAGCGAAATTTATTGTTTTCATAATTGTAGCTATATTTTGAAATATATGGACAGTTTTAAATTTCCCTTTTTTTCCCTTCATATTATAATAATTACTATGAACATAAGTCATAAACATACTGTTTTGAAGGAGTTAATAAAACAATAAATCTAAATAGATTGCTTATTTATTAATCACAGCTAAATTTGCAGAAAAATTTATAAATTATTCAACAGAAATAAAAAGAAATAAAGTAATAATTCAGTCATAAAAAGTAGTAACATTAAAATATGATATACTAAAAAATAAATAATAATTCTTGATACTGTTCTAAATCAAAATTATTTGCTACTCATATTTTGGATAACTTCTAACCACTTTTTATCCGTTTCCATTTTTTCTTTATGGCGTTTTGCCTTGTAGTGTTCATGCTCTTTCTTCTGTTTCAATCGTTTTCCCAGTGATGATGCAATCGTTTCTTTGGATGTGGATGATTCCACTACAATTAATTTATATTATCAATCACAAATATGAAAACATGTTGAAATCATCAACTGAAACCTACTTGTTGAGCATCCACTAGCTAACCCCTCAACACTGTTAGACTTCTGGCTTTGAATGGAGAGACCTGTTGAAGATGCAATGGCAACAGGCTTACTCCATGCTTTCCCAGAGAAAACATCATCCATCATCTGAAATGTATTTGTTAGATATATATATATATATATATATATATATATATATATATATATATATATATATATATATATATATGTTGCAGTTGCAGCTCATTGTATTGTTTTTGGTTTTTGTATTTCTTAAAGTCTAGTTGTTTGTGATAATGAAAAATAAGAAAAAGGATATATGTTGTAGTAACGTCATAATATAGTTGTTTTTGACACGTTTTCTTCTGAGTTTATTTTATCTCTCCAAATTGTCCTTATTTGATATCGAATAGTTACCGGGTAGGTGCTGTTCGTACATTTTGTGGCGACCGTGACAGGACAGTTTTGAAAAAATGGAGAAAATACAGAGACTCAGAGAGATTCAAAGAGTATCGTTTGAACGAGTTTATGATGCTATTATCAAGTTATTACAAACGCCGAATCCCGATTTCAGTATATTACAAGGGAATTTTCGTCTTCTTGATCAAAAGATGGAAACGATTGTAGATTTGGACAAACAAGTTCTCGATTTGTTGCTAGACGGGGATTCCATCGAAGAAAATATCGACCTTGAAGTTAAAGAAGCTGACGAGTTAACGAGCAAGTACAATACTTTGAAGTATAGAATAGAGCAACGTATGAGTAAGAACTGTTCCGTCAATAATCGCGAATCCACCCCAAGTGATTCAAGTCATTCCAGTCATTTGAAATCAGCTCTGAAGCTCCCAAAAATAGAATTCGCCAACTTTGGCGGAGATATCAAGGACTGGCTGCTTTTCTGGAGTCAATTCAAGAGGATTAACGACGATGAGAGTTTGGAAAACGAGGATAAATTCCAATATCTAATACAGGCCACCATACCGAAATCTCGTGCTCACCAGTTAGTGGAGAGTTATCCTCCCAGTGGAGTAAACTACCCCAAAGTGATTGATAGTTTGAAGTCCCGTTTTGGCAAAGATGAACTTCTGGTAGAGTTTTACGTTCGAGAACTCTTGAAGTTGGTGTTGAACAATTTGAATGTAAATGTTTGTCTGAGTAGTCTTTTTGATAAAGTTGAGTCACAACTTCGAGCTCTGGAAACACTTGGCGTTACTTCTGAAAAATACGCCGCAATGTTGTTTCCACTAGTTGAATCCTGTTTGCCCAAAGATGTACTCAGAGTTTGGCAACGAAGTACAACCGATCATGCCGATTCAGCTTCCGAAGGCACCCCGAGTTCATCTGAAACTAATTTTCGACCAAAGAGGCTGATGGAGTTCCTGAGAAGAGAAGTAGAGAATGAGGAGAGAATTTCTCTGGCAGTCTCCGGATTTGATAATAAGCACAGGAAGAAGGAGTTACCGAAAGAAGAATCCAATGCTACAGCGTCAGCATTATTCAATAATAGACAGCAATTCGTCAAATGTGTTTTCTGTAGAGAAAATCATCCGAACGACAAATGCAGTAAAACTGGTAAAAAGAAACCAACAGAAATTAGAAAAATTCTGTCAGATAGAGGATGCTGTCATATCTGTATGAAATTCGGACACATTGCGCGCAGGTGTAGAGTCAAAATTGAGTGTTCCGATTGTAAGAAAAGACATGCTACAATGTTGTGTCCCGATAAGGATCCCATTTCACCTGACAAACACTTGGCTGCCAAAGAAAATCCAACTGTCGAAAATCTATCAAATCAGACTCATAATGGAGTTTTTCTTCAAACCTTACTCGTTGAACTTCATAATGATAGTTTTTCTGGTCAAGTGAGAGCTATTATAGACACTGGCAGTCAACGTTCCTATATAAATACGTTTTCCGCCTTAGAAATGGGATACGAAAAAATTTCCGAAGAAACAATGATTCATGCTCTTTTTGGAGGCTCCCAGTCAGAAGTTGTGAAACACAATTGTTACAAGATCAGTTTGAGAAATTTGAATCGAGATTATGCATGTAACTTCCAAGCATTTGACCAGTCAGTAATTTGTAGCAATGTTATTTCCATTAAGGACGGATCATGGATGCGTGAGCTGCGAGAACTGAATGTGAATATCTCCGACGTGAAAGAGGGTCCACTAGAAGTGCTTATTGGTGCTGATGTGTGCAGCAAACTGTTCACTGGCCGTAATCATCGTCTGAAGTGTGGTTTAGTTGCAATGGAGACACTTCTAGGATGGACTCTCATGGGAAAGGTGTCAATTCCTAGTTCAAATAGTTTGAATTCAACTTCTATGATAGTGACTTCATTAGTATGCAAATCCTACGATATTTCCGATTTATGGAAACTTGATATACTTGGGATTTCTGATCCAATTGATAAAAATACCAGAAGAGAAGCGGAAATAGCAGTAATGGATCATTTCCAGAAAACAGTAACTGTGAATTCAGAAGGAAGGTACGAAGTCGTCCTACCTTGGATCGAGGGCTATCCCCCTGTTCCAACTAATTTTGATATCGCTATAAAAAGACTTGATAATTTGATGCAAAAACTGAAAAATGATGGATATTATGGGGAATACAAAAAAGTTTTCTCCGAATGGTTAGCTGATGGCGTGATTGAATACGTTCCTGAGAATGAGGTGTGTTTTGAAGGTCACTATTTGCCACATCGTCATGTTTTGAAATTGAGTAGCACCACTACGGAACTCCGTCCTGTTTTTGATGCTTCGGCCAGAATGAAGAGTAACCCGTCTCTGAATTAATGTTTAGAAAAGGGAATCAACCTGATAGAACTCATCCCTTCAATATTGATTCGATTCAGATTATATAAAATTGGTGTGATATCAGATATAAAAAAAGCTTTTCTGCAGATTAGTATTTGTCCACAAGATAGAGATTTCTTGCGTTTTTTGTGGTATGATGAAAATGATCAGCTCAAATATTATAGACATACCAGAGTTGTGTTCGGTGTGACCTGTAGTCCTTTCCACCTCGGGGCAGTGATCCAAAATCATCTCACTAGAGCCCTGAACGAAGCTCACTCAGAAAGTTTCCGTTATTCCGTGACAGTTATTTCAAAATTGTCAAAAAGTTTTTACGTCGACAATTGTGTTGTTAGTCTCGAATCTGAAGAAGAACTTGAAACATTCATGAAGCAGTCCCAAGAAATAATGAATAAAGTAAAATTCGATTTGCGTGGATGGGAGTGGACAATATCAGATAGAAATGAGTCTTGTGACACATTCGTGTCACCTGTTTTGGGGCTGAAGTGGAATCGACTGCAAGATACTTTAGAGCTTTGTTTCGATTGGTTCCAAGATATTTCCTTAGATAAAATAACAAAGCGATTGATTCTGTCTGTAGCAAACAAGATTTTCGATCCGATTGGATTCTCCTGTCCGATTCCATTGATTCCGAAAATCCTGTTACAAAAAATGTGGATTTTGAAAGTTGGATGGGATGTAGAAGTGCCGGAAGAAATGAGGATTACATTTCTAGAGTGGTTGAAAAATTTGGGTATTTTAGTTAATTTAAAGATTCCCAGACGTTTGTCAACTGTGTCAAACTGGGATTTGTTGTTTTTACACATGTTTTCGGACGCGAGTCAGGATGCTTATGCAGCGGCTGTTTTCCTCAGATCGGAGTCCGACGGGATGATTCAGGTTCAACTTATTCAATCAAAGTCCAGAATTTCACCTGTAAAAAAGTTATCGATACCTCGATTGGAGTTATTGGCTGCAAACATTGGAGCGAGGTTGATATCTTCTGTTTTGGAAATCCTGGATACCAAAGACATTCCCGTATTTTGTTGGACCGATTCAAGTACAGTTTTATCCTGGATACGCCAAGAAGATCAATGGAAAACTTTCGTATGGAATAGAGTTCAAGAAATTAGGATTCTTACAAACATTGATAACTGGCATTTTGTACCCGTACATATGAATCCAGCAGACTTGCCTTCACGAGGATGTTCTCCAAGACAATTGTTGGAGTCCAAATGGTGGGAGGGGCCAAGTTGGCTCTCAAAACCAGAAAATGAATGGCCTTTTCAAGAATATAATGTGAATGAGGATTCTGTTCTCAACGAGAGGAAAAAATCTGTTATATCTTTCTTTCTGAATACCCAAGAAGACAATGCTTGGTACTATCAATATTTTTCAAAATATAGGCAAATAGTGAATCTTATTGGATGGTTGAGAAGATTTTGTTATAATTGTCGCAGTGTGCAGAAAATCAAAGGCTCCGAGCTAACATTGGGGGAGATACAAGAGGCTGAAAAATTACTGATAAAATTGATTCAACGGGAAGCTTTTTCTGGTATCCACGACAAGAGTTTCTCTTCATTACAACCCTACGAGGACATAGATGGTATTTTCAAACTGAAAACGAAGATTGTCGAACGAAATGACTTCCAAAATTTTCGATGCCCTATTATTCTACCATCAGATCACCCTGTTGTTGCCAGAATGATTTATGACTGTCATATCAAAAACTGTCACGTTGGCACTCAAGGTTTGTTGAGTATAATGCGAGAGAAGTTTTGGATTATACGAGGCCGAAAATCCTTTAAATCCGTCATTTCAAAATGTGTTATATGTCGTAGAAGCCATGTGAAGAACTTTGATACACCCCCAGTACCTTTACCTGAGAACCGAATCAGAGACGCGGCTGTCTTCGAGATCATTGGAGTCGATTTGGCGGGTCCGCTTTTCATACGGAATAATGAAAAGGTGTGGGTAGTCATTTTCACTTGTGCAGTGTATAGAGCAGTGCATTTGGAACTTGTATCGAGTTTGTCAACAGATAGTTTTCTACAAGGTTTCCGAAAATCTGTAGTCTACAGTGACAATGGCAAGAACTTTGTGGGTGCTGAAAATGCATTCGAAAAAATCGACTGGAACAAAATATCTCAGTACAGTGTAGTGGAAAGAATTTCGTGGAAATTCAACCCCCCGACTGCTGCTTGGTGGGGCGGTTGGTGGGAGCGGCTGATTCGATTACTCAAACAACTTCTACGGAAGACACTAGGAAGAGTATCTTTGACCTTCGAGGAGTTATCAACGGTTTTATGTGAATGCGAAGCCGTTATGAATTCACGACCGCTCACCTATGTGTCAGAAGACAGTCAAGATTTGATTCCTTTGACACCTTCGATGTTTCTTCAGGAAACAAAACAAATTGGTGTTCCCGATATCGACAGAATTGATGCTGAATGTTTGAACAGACATTCACGATATAGTCCAAATTGAAAGAAGACTTGAAAAAGCGATTTCGAAACGAATACCGAGTCAGTTGATAATACGCCCAAAGAAATGTCAATCGCTGACGTTGTTGGAGATGGTTTTGATTGGAAATGATACATCAAAACGTTTCGATTGGCCTCTAGCAATAGTTGAAGAAGTGTTTCCTGGTAAAGATGGTAAAATTCGAGTGGTTCGTTCGAAAACTAGGTCTGGGCACCTGATGAGACCTGTTCAGAGATTATTTCCGTTGGAAGTTCATTCAAGTCAAGAAGTACGGCAGTTGAAGAGTGATGTGAGGGGGAAACAAGCGAAGGATGTTTCTACTAAAGATAAAATTAAGATGTATAAAAACCCTGGTGCTTGCACTTATACCTGTAGAAGTTTGGGATCGACTTTGCGACACTTGGCCTACTTGATAATAGAGATCACTAGCGAGTCAGATGGCGCTAATTTCGATTTAGTTTCAATTCAGTAACATGGTATATTTATTTCCTCATATTTCTTTTTGAGGCGAACTGTGCGCGGGTTTTGATTCTAGCTTTGCTATTGGTTGGAAAGAGACATCTGTCAAACTTCACCAATAGCAAAGCTAGAATTCGAAGTCTCCGAACATTGTACAAAGAAAGCACTGTCGTGTTGTTTTTCGTATTTTGTACGATTTAAATTTGAGGTTGACTTCATTTTGACAGACGGAGAATTGGAAATGAAATTGTCATTAAATTGCAGAAAAAAAAATTCAATGCATACAATATAATCAACTATGGAAATATCATTATTAGTCAATTAGTCAAGAATTGTACTTGCTTTTGGTATTGAATACAGGCGAAAATTCGCGAAAAATCTGCGGCTTTAGTCCACACAAAATACAAATGTGGCCCATTTTACAAAAAGTATCCTTACATACTACACTACCTCAAAATGAACAATTCCTCACGCACTAATGAACTGATTAACGAGTGATTGTTTGAAGAACAAACTCAGGAATAAGCTAAACAAGATTTCATATCAAAGAGATGGAAAACTCATAGATACCGACAAAACACTGAAAATAATTCCATATAAGATGCTGCAAATGTCAGAAATTAAGTTCTGACATTAAGCGAGAATATAGACGAACATTTTTGGACGGCGCCATCTACCACAGAGAGAGAAGCTCTGTTGAAGTAACAGGTGGTGTCCCCTCAAAAATCTAAACAATATCGAATCAGTTCATTCACCAGGGTTTTTAGACATCTTAGATAAAATGCATGGAGATGCTTTGGAATTGAATGATGGCGAGAAAAATAATACCACTCGTTCTGGAAGAAGAGTCAAACCCCCGGCAAGGCTGATTTTATGAGTATGTGTCAAAATTTCATGAGAATGACACATACGGTGGGAGGATGTTGCAGTTGCAGCTCATTGTATTGTTTTTGGTTTTTGTATTCCTTAAAGTCTAGTTGTTTGTGATAATGAAAAATAAAAAAAAAAGATATATGTTGTAGTAACGTCATAATATAGTTGTTTTTGACACGTTTTCTTATCTGAGTTTATTTTATCTCTCCAAATTGTCCTTATTTGATATCGAATAGTTACCGGGTAGGTGCTGTTCGTACAATATATATATATATACATATATATATATATATATATATATATATATATGTATATATATATAAAACCTATTTGAGTGTTTTATTTTTACTCACTTCAAAAATTTGCCATTGTTGAGAGTGTTTTCCATTTCTCTATATGTTTCCAACAATAAGAAGGCACAAGGTAGACTCCACCTATAAAGAGAAACTGTAAGAAAGAAAGATGATATAATATACTTTTTCATGAAAGCTATGACTGAAAAAAAAGACATAATAGTAAATACCTTCACTATCTTCTCTAGTAACTGAAAATTCATCGGGATCAGTAGTATCAGCTGTATTTTCTCCATCAGCTGTATTTCCACCATCCTGCTCTTCCTCTACATCTTCTGACACGAAAGATTTTGACTGCTGTTGTAGAGCAGTGTTAAAAAGCTCCGTAGCAAACGCTATATCTATAAGAATTAGAATTATTTTGAGTAAAACAGGTTATGGTGTTTTTTCAAGACAAGTAATGAAATAGCAAAATAGGAACAGAAAAGATTACATTTAACTTGTAATTTTATTCTTCACCTTTTTCTGCACGCGTAGCATCTTCTGGAGATACATTCACTTCTAGAAGTAAATCTTGTTGGGAATCGTACAATGTTATTGTTTCGATAGCCATCTTTGAACTTTCATAAACATCCACTTCAACCCACCTCAAGACATGGGTCGCCGTGGGCTCGACGTGATCGAGAACAGTGACGTCATTAATGACGTTTTCAGCACGCGCACAACGACCGTGGTCGTTTTTCAAACGACTCACATGAGCGTTTTGAGCATTGTGAGTGCCTAGTGGAACGCACCGATTGTCATTGCATTGTCGTCGTGACACCATAATAATGAATCTTTCGAGAGATGAATGTGTAGAAGCCAAAATGGATTTGAAACGTCAACTAGTTCAAACAACCGAAGCTGTTCGACAAAAATTCAATTCCATGAAATGTGGAAGAAAAGATGGTGCTTGAAAAACTTTATGACCCCATAACAAAACCACTTAATACTCTTTCTGCTGCTAGTGCTCCTGCCATTGTGAAACCGTCTACATCTTCTCCATAAATTCTAACCAGCACCCCCATTGGAAAAAAAAACAACTTTCAGCAGTGATGTATCATTTTCAGGTATTGATAATGAAACCATCAAAGATGTGGATGGTGAGAAAATAGCTGCAACTACCCTATTCGAAACACCCACTTCATCATTGATAAGTACGGAGAGTAAATCTTCCACCAATGGTTCGAGGGTGAAACAACATTTGCAAAATATTAGAAACGGTAATAGTGCATATGATACGATTCATGGTGTGAGGGTAGATCCTTCAACACAAACACTGAAAATGGGAAATCTAGAAGTTCGTTTTGATGATGGAAATATTTCCTTTCGGGATGGCACTATGCAATACCTAGGCACTTCAGATTTATATAACTTGATATTTCTCAAGAAGCCGCCTGAAGCTGGTGATGCAAAAATTCAAAACACTTATATTGAAATTTTAAATTTTACCAAAGCATTGTACAAGCAGCATGAAGTGAAAAATGGAATAAGATACAAAGAATCAAAGAAATACCAAGAAGTCATAAAACCACTATTGAAATCTAGAAATAATTCCAATACATTCCTGAACCAAAGTGGAGAAGGAATGAAAAAATTACAGAAAGTATTTTCAACAAAACCGAAAAACTATGTATACTGGAATGAACCCAAAGAGTTGGTGGATCGTTTACGATTGTTAGTTGCTTCGAAAACATTCGGTCACACAGGACATGAGAATGAGATTATATCAATAATAGAAGAGCTACGCGAAGAAGGTATTATATATTGATGCAACCATATTGAACAATCAATCCTTGCAATATCATCTGAGAAGGAGCGTGTGTTTGTGTGAGCAGAAGAGAAGAATGACTAATAATATCAAACGTCATATTGTGGACGAGTTACATAAGCCAGCTCGTCGTAACTTCCAGAGAAGATCAACTGTCGTCAAAGGCAAAGGAGATTTGTGGCAAATAGATCTGGTAGAATTTCAACCTTATGCTGAAATTAATGAAGGTTATCGATACATTTTGGTGGTCATTGACTGTTACTCTAAATATTTGTGGACAAAACCAGTCAAAACAAAATTTCGTGAAGATATAACTGATGCCATGGAGATGGCATTGGAAGATGCCAAATATTCTCCTAAACGTGTGCAAAGCGATCAAGGGAAGGAATTTTACAATAGCAATTTTTCGTCATTGATGGAGCGAATAAATATTAAACATTATTTCCCTTTTAGTACTACAGAAGCATCTATGGCTGAAAGAGTAATTCAAACAATCAAAACTTGGATCTATAAGGAGTTTTCAATGAATGGAAATCGTAAATGGTTGGAAATCCTTCCAATCATACTACATAGATATAATCATAAAAAAACATCGTACAATATGTATGAAACTCATCGATGTTAAAACCACTACAAAGTTGAAAATCATCAAGAAGAAAAATATAAAAATTTATTCAAAAAGGGTTATGAAGCCAACTTCACCACGGAATTATTCAAGATCATCGAAGTCAACAGCACATATCCACCAACATACATTATCGAAGACATGGATAAGAATCCCATTCAAGGCTGCTTCTATAAAGCTGAATTGCAGAAAACACAAAATCCTGACGTGTACCTTGTCGAGAAAATATTGAAAAGAAAAGGACAAACAGTTTTTGTGAAATGGTTAGGTTTTTCCAATGAAAACAATTCATGGAATTCAAAAAATGCAATTGTTTAGCATTCATCATCATATTTTATATTGGAATAAAAATTATATTGTAAAACTTGTTTCATTTCCGACTCGATTTCAAGGTGATCCGGCATTTCTATCGAAAGGTTTTCGATTGACTCAAAAATCAATATCACATAATCTCCTCCCATTCCCCCACCTACTGCAGTCCCCGATTCGATGTCAAAGTGACCTTGCATTTCTTTCGAAAGTTTGTGGTTGAGTCAAAAAAAGAAACAAGATCACCACTAGAGATGTGTGACCTTGCATTACTAACTAAAAAATAATCAAAAGTCACATAACTTGTTGATATAGTATCACACTTTTGCGAGTTGAATGATTGATATGAAGAGTGTGACTTTTTTTCAAAATATGAATTCGCTATATAGTTACATGGAAATTCGCTTAAAAAGAGGAGAATCTGAAAATTGTGATGGAATGTTGTCAAGGTCAAGTGTACATTATCCGATAATTATATATGCGTCCACTTTTTTGTCCATTTCACCACAAATAAAAAAATTAGTAATTATTGCATGTAGCACACACATCTCGCGGTCTTATCAGAAAGAGTGCAGTCTCACACACTCGACAATAATTTTGCTCAATTTCGCCAAAACCGCAAGTAGTGTGCTCATCTATATGGCTGTATACGGCATATGCATTATAATGCCTGATGGTGTATAAATTGAAACATAATGCGCACAGTTTTTCGACACCATTCCCAATTGTTTATAATGCCACAAATGTTATTAAATAACAAATCACACAACCATCTGATTGTTCCATGGTTCCTGGAATCGTCTTACCAACTCTCCTATGTCGTCATCAACAAATGCAAGTTGATCATTTCCTAAAACCTCGCCATTCTCATTTGCACCTGCTTCAGAGTCATTACCACCAACTTAATCCACTACCTCCGCCATTTCTCCTGTTTCCTCATTGATATTAATTTCAATTAAATCAAACTTGTTGATATCAATAGATGCCAACATATCGAAAATTTGCACTTTGCTCTCCGTGACGAATGATCTAATAAGGTAAACCAGTGTTAGCAATGCTCAGAAAGTTGCTCAAATCCAGCAGCTGCACCACTTATACAATGACGAACTCGTAATATATACTGACGTTTGCTGGAAGAATATATGGATGTTTGCAAAATTGGATGCGCCAAAAAAAGTGATGTTCATTGATCTCCGAAGAAACCACCCAAGGAAAATTATAGAGTAGTCATTGAATTTCACAATTTGAATACTTCATAAAACACATAATACAAATACATTTCAGTTCTGCTTTTTTCGTGTTATTTGTTATGAATTATTGTTCAAAAGTATTTGAATAAATAATTTATTAGTGGCTAATTAATTCAGTTAACTATAAATAAACGGTTTTTCAGTGTAGGCATAAATAAACTGGAGCGCAAAAAAAAGCAGTTGGTTTTTCTGTTAGATCATTCCCAGAGTTGATCTGATGTTTTATCACCATACCTTTTTTTCAGTTTGACATTTAAACCGTTATTTATTTTGGAACACTTTTTTTTGTGATTTTTTCCTAATAATCAAATAAAGGATTCAAATATAATAATATGTCCCAATAACTTGAAAAACTCTAATTTTAATTTCTCACCAACAGATACACACTTTAGGTACTTTTGTAAGAACACGGGATAAATTATAGCAAAATCGTTGATTCCTTTAGTTCAATAGTTCCATCACATTTTTATTTTCCATTTATTTTCACTATATTTCAAGACCAAGCCAGAATTTTCAGTACCCTCGGTATATTCTGATTATTTTCAATACATCTCTGGTACTTTAAATAGATTCAGTATACCTTAATTATTCAAATACTATCATTTTCTTAAATATATTTTAAATATTTCATTGGTGTTTTTTTCAAATTCATTTTAAATATTATTCTTTATCAGATATTTAATTATGGTGTTCATATTTTGGGTTATTGCTCAATGTATACATCACTACCACAACAATAAATCGGATTATTTTGCCATATTTTGTATTCAATGACATGGAGTATGTCATTATGAGTATTTATCAATGTTGAGAAATGATATTGGAGCTTGATAATGACACTATTAAAAATGTGAAATTAATTATTTCTCAAGTGATTGGAGGAATTATGGGTATTGCTATTATTCTTTAAAAAAGCTGAATAAATAATATTTCACGCTTATGGAGAAGATTTGATCGGATATGTACACATATTTATTAGTGGCTAATTGATTCAGTTAACTATGAATAAGCTGTTTTTTCAGTGTAGGCATAAATAAACTGGAGGGTAAAAAAAAAGCAGTTTTTTTTCTGGTAGATCATTCCCAGAGTTGATCTGATGTTTTATCACCATACCTTTTTTTAGTTTGACATTTAAAGCTTTATTTATTTTGGAACACTTTTAATTTTTTTTTGTTATTTTTCCTAATAATCAAATAAAGGATTAAAATATAATAATATGTCCCAATAACTTGAAGAACTTTCATTTTAATTTCTGACCAACAGATATACACTTTAGGTACTTTTGTAAGAACACGGGATAAATTATAGCAAAATCGTTGATTCCTTTAGTTCAATAGTTCCATCACGTTTTTATTGCCTTAATTACCCCAAATATTATATTCACTATGTTCCATTTATTTTCTCTATATTTCAAGTCCAAGCCAGAAATTTCAGTACCCTCGGTATATTCTGATTATTTTCAATACATCTCTGGTACTTTAAATAGATTCAGTATACCTTAATTATTCAAATACTATCATTTTCTTGGATATATTTTAAATATTTTATTAGTGTTTTTTTCAAATTTATTTTAAATATTATTCTTTATCAGATATATTTAATTATGATGTTCATATTTTGGGTTATTGCTTAATGCATACATCACTACTACAACACCAAATCGGATTATTTTGCCATATTTTGTATTCAATGTCATGGAGTATGTCATTATGAGTATTTATCAATTATGAGAAATGATGTTGGAGCTTGATAATGACACTATTAAAAATGTAAAATTAATCATTTCTCGAGTGATTAAAGGGGTATTGCTATTATTCTTTGAAAAAAAAGCTGAATAAATAATATTTCACGCTCAATGGAGAATATTTGATTGGATATATACACATATCAGAATGGATTCGATTGAATAGTGGACGTTCCATGTATCATAGAAAAAAAATCCGCTTATATTGAAGCAAAATATCACAAGAATTATTGTTGGAAATTATAAACACATCAACCTGATCGAAAAAAAAACAATATTTTGAAAAAAAAACACCATATTTACTAATCAAAATATTGAAATCTACTTACATATATGCTGATCTCGCTAAACACAATACATAAGTATAAAAATGTCGCTAGAAATGTACTGCACGTTCGATATCACTTTGAACCAAAAACACTTTTTGAGAATGCTCACGACACGTATGACTCCTCTCTGGCGAAGTGTAAATAGGACTAACTTCTTCAGCAAAATAAATATGAAAGCTGGCTATTCTGCTGGCTTTTTGTATTCAATGAAAAGAGGGCCTCCCATTGTATTATTCAGTATTGTGGAGTCACAAAACTGAAACAATGAGATTCCTTTTTCCATCAAGATGCGCGACTGATTGTTCACTTAGGGTGTTCTAACGGCGCATCTTCAGCAGATGCTATTCATTGAAAATATCTCTTATTGGACCTAGTGTATAGTGATATGCATAACTAATTTGGCTAGCAGCTGTAATGAGGGGCCCTAGAAATCACATGCATTTTTTCAGCGCAACTTCACCTAACGAATAAATATTATTTAAAGTTTTAAAAAAATCACCTCTGAAAAATATACGTGATCTATAGAGCTAGAAAATCACTTTGATAAAATGATTGATTTTTTCAACTACGCGTTGAAAATATAAGGGTTTGGGTGAATAATTAGAATGTATATTTTATGAATTTTATTTCAAGATATGGGAAGATATGTTTTTAATATGGTAAATGCATCAGTAGAACCATATTCAAATCACATGTGTCTATTTCTTAACAGAACTGCTATATTCTGATGATTCCAGTGGTTTGTCACATAACTCAATGCCAGAGTTGAATTTTTTCACAGACATCTAGCGACTTCATCTTGAGGGAAGCAAACGGTCAGATCCTTTTTTCAATGGTGGGCGTGCGTCGTCTTCGTTGAAATGAGGGCTCAAACTATCTATAGTTGAATATCGATTGATTTGATCCAATACTGACTTGAATAATGTATATCGGAAACTGAAACAAAAAAAAACAGAATTGATAATATATTCCATTGATATTATTATAATAATTTGACTTACGTGCAGAAATATTCCAATGAAGAGCTGTTGAATGCAATTTTTTTACTGAGGAAGTATCTCTACATGAATTACTATATGCTAACGAAAAAAAATATATTCATTCAATGAAATTGAATTCGACAAGAGTTCGAGTCCTCGAACCAGATGACACTTGAATACTTTGCCCCGAATATTCAATTGTATATTTGCCATCTGAAGCATTGATACAATTGATGCTATCCAAATCAAATTGATCTGAAATAATTCTGGTTAGCCAAGATTTGAACAGAATATTAATATCATCACGTAATGTCATTAGAATCGATCTTCCAAATCGAGTGTTGTAAACTGCCATTCAAATTATTTGGAACACTTGATTAATTGGAAATGATGACATTGTTCGTTGTTCTAAAATTTCAGTTTTTGGCTCCCCGCACCAATAATTGAGAAATTAATTTTTTTCAAATCTATTTTCACAAGGGACATAGCGAATTTATGAAGATACGTTTCCACTGATAAAAAATACACTCACTGAATTGACTTCTAGCTGATGAAGTTCTTTTTTTGAAGATAATTCAACTTCTGATTCACACACACATTTCATAAGGAATAAACCCCCACCACACTGAGTGTCATCGAATAAGACGTTCCAACTAATCTTGCAACACATCAAGAGTCAATGTCAAATTGAAAAAAAATTGTGCCCATTTTCCAAATCTACCAAACTTCGACCTACATGGAATGACTCTCTCACAAACAAGGTCAACATGCAAGTCAATATGTGCCCCCCTCTCACTTTATTCGATTTCATAATATACATACTCGAAAAATCAATAGTCCTATTACATAGTGTCCAAGGTCATGCAAATCGCCTTGATGAATCATCGCGATGGGAGTTGTCGAAGACTCTGAAAAATCAATACACCTGTGACGTTGATATCGGCTCGAAGGTCTTGCAAACCCCCCTTGATGAATCATCTCGGTGGTTAGGGTAGCTGAAGAATATAAAAAGTAGACCTGTGACGCTGATGCTAGTTCGAAGGTCATGCATCACACTCTCGTGCATACTGAAATGAATGCACAATCCCTTACCCATCGACTAGCGTTACAAGGTCACCGAATCCCTCTTACACACAAGGTCATGCAAACACCACACGATCTATCACAAGGGCACTTCAATGTCAATGATACACAACCTTCAACCTTCCCATCTCAAGGTTACAGTGGGGGGGTCAAGATCAAATTAAATGGGCTGCAATTGGGGGAGTGGGGGATCTAGGGGGTCAAGGTTTTGGGAAGGATCCCTGCTACCGGCTTAAACCTACTACTTACCTTATTGTGATGAAGATGTTCAAAATCTGTGCAATTGCATTGTATCAGAGAATGGATATGTGAAAGATTACGACCCTTACAATGCTGTCAATCTCTATATCAAATTGCGAACAGAAATTGGCCACGTTTTGGAGAATATTAATCCGTGAAATAACAAAACTTTGTGACGATTTGGAAAATTATGTTGAATTATTACTGGACGAATAAATAAAAAAAGTTATGGAATATCTGATTTTAGTTTTTATTTGGCTTTCCATATTGACTGAATATACGAGATATTATTATTGTTACAATCTAGGGTTCTTTGAAAAGTTGCACACTCAGGAGAAATACTTCTATATACATGAATACTGCTTTCAATCGGCTACTACTACGGATAACCACTGTCACTTATTCTCGATATTCTGTACCCAAACACAACTAATCAATAATCAATTTACTATGAAATTCAACTCTTATATACACTACATGAATCAACAATACATGATCAGCGAATATATTTGTACCTGACACAACACAATTTCGAAGCAACTAGAAAATGAAAGTCGTTTCAAGGAACATCAATTCAAATAAAAATAAATTTCGATACAGAAAATAGCAAAATATTTGAAAAACTTCAATTTATTTTTTGATGACTGGAAAAACTCAACCACGTCAATGCAATTGTAAAAATATTCATGCATTCGAAAACTGATTCCAATATCTTACGAAACATATGTTTTGAGATTCAGGGTTATGATATGGGGCACATCATACGTCCAATTTTGACGCACAAGGGGATAAATGAGGATTTCACTTATACCACTTGAAAACATTATTTAAGTTGAAAAATTACAAATTCTATTCAGTTAATACAAAAAAAGGTATCTATTTATTAACCAAAAAAGGTGTAGAAAATAATTGAGATTTTATGGAAACAAAAGTACAATTATTCAATAATTGTGCATTCTATCATTGGTCCAAATTGAAACTGGAGATTCTTCTTGAGAAATCAATTTGTTATAATATTTCATTTTATTTTATTATTGATTGAAAATGACTCCTTCTTCGATATAAAAAACTATTTCAGAAAAACCAATTGAGTTCTCGTGGAAAATCTCCTATATTGATTAAAAAAAACATTTTGAACTGAACATTTTCTAAAACTTCACCACCTTGTGTCCGAGACATTTGAGAAGAAACTCCATGAGGAAGTCTTATTCATTTTTCGAAAGGAACTACCCTGTATACAAAATGAAATGTTCATAGGAGAGTAGGCCATCAAAAATGAAATGCATATCGAATAACCTCAAAATCAATTAAAATTTCACATGATCGCCAGAAAGGCACCAAGTTGAAAAAACTATGAAGATGGCAGAATATCGAAAAAAGTAAGCATCCAATACTATGGGTTATGTGCAGTTCCAAGCATTCATTCGAAAAAATCTAAAATAACTTTTTTTTTTCTATATTTTCTGATCAATTTATACATATCCTATTTTTATTTCAAATAACTCATAAATTGAATCATCTGAAAATGGGTTTCCACCCTGCCGCTCGCTGTTGCAATAGTTTGTATCGAATAACTAAATCAAAATTCAACCAATATTTCCATGCAGAGGCAATCGAAATAACTCAATTTCCTCAGTTGATGTTAAAAATCAACTAAATGGTGATAGGCTAATAGATATAAACTATTGCAACAGCAAGAGGCTTGGCCAAAACCCATTCCTAAATCAGACATATCGATTGTGGAAAAAAAGTCCTAATTTATCTATTGATATCCAAATACATACATTTCAGTCATCTTGAGCTATTTGGAAGGGAAAAATTGTATATTTTTAAATCGATCAGTAAATATAAAAAAAATGTGATTTTGATTCAAAACACTGCACATAGACCTTAAATTGGATTCTGAGCATATTTTTTTTAAATAACTTTTTTCAATGTTTTACCATTAGATTACCCTGAAAACTTTATCAATTCTCTAATAATTTTTTTCCCATATATTGCAAACTTTATACCAACCAGTGATTTTTTTTTGGCATCCTTAACACGTCTATAATAATAATAATAATAATAGTCTTATACATAGAGGTGGTTATATTGTAATAGTGAAAAAAAAACAGCTTTTCGAAAATAAAGGGCGATGTTAATTTTCTGCAGAGAAAACAATAGCTTCACTACGAAAATGTTCTTCCACTTAACCCTGATACAGTGTGTCAAGGGGAACATTGCCGTATGTAGCCTTTTCATTGACAATAGACAATGAGAGAAGAGGAATGATTATCTTTATACTCATCAGTTTTTTTGAGCAGCGAGGTAGAGGAATATCTAGACTTGTTTTTTGAATAGTTCATTTTTATATTTAGATCTGAAGGAAGTGATGCTGAGGTTCTCTATACTTTCAGGAACGGAGTCATACAACTGGTAAATTTGGTAAGTAAAGGATCGCCTGAATATTTCAGTTTTTAATTTAGGTGGGGATAATGAACCTTTAAATCGTAGATTCAAGTTATGTTTATCTGTCCTGAAAGATATTTTATGGAGCAAATAGGTAGGAGTTTAAAATAAAACAATTTTGTGGTATAAAGTGACTGCGTGATGAATTCTTCTATTTTGCATATTTAATCGTCCAATCTGTAATAATATATGTGATATTCTTTGGTTTCTTCTTACACCGTAAATTAGCCTTGAACAGGAATTCTGCACTTTTTGAATTTTATTTTTATATACAGCTGTTAAGTTCGAACCGTATACGGAGCCAGTCAGCGAAGTTGAAATGCGATAGAACTAATTCTTCACATAGTTTTATCAGCATTTATCAGCATTTAAAGATAACCTTGAAATAGACTAGGAAGTTTCATAAGGAATGTGTTTTCTGTTCAACAGTGGTATGAGTATTCTGTTAAAATTATTGTCTTTCAGTTTTGATGAAAAAATATACATTCATAATTAAGCAAACCGAAACGCTGGCAAACTATTTAAAATGGCGAAATCCATGTTAACACAAACTTATCAAACTCTTATTTTGTCACAGGTAAAAATAAAATGAGAGCACATAATAATAATAATAATAATAATAATAATAATAATAATAATAATAATAATAATAATAATAATAATAATAATAATAATAATAATAATAATAATAATAATAATAATAATAATAATAATAATAAATAAGCAGGGTAGGTCAAACAACACCAGCAATGACCTTGGTGAGTGGCGCCACCACTTAACCCAGCCAAGGATGCAAAATCGGACCGGCAGCTTAAGCGCATCCGAGAGGAAAGAAGCAAATACTTCCTCTGGTGTCGGCCGTGTTCCTGCTAGGCTAACCCCCTCGCAGGACCATACTCTGGTTCCTAGAAGGAGGAGACAGGGCCCCCACAACCGACCTCATCCGGATGGAGGTCAACGGCAAGGTGGTGGGGCCCAAATCGACGGACACCTTATGACGACCCACGCTATGGACAACGTTCTGAGTGGACAGATGAAATGAGAGACGGCCTTCTGCGTTGCTACGAGTAGGAGCCCCCTGGGGATACATGGGCGAATGCATGCTCTGTGGTGCGTGGCACACCCAGAGTATGCCGCATTTTCCAAACAAAATCTACGGATTATGTATCCCACCTTCGTGGCCGTGGTATGTGAGACCACCTCCTAGACAGGTAACAAGTGGCAGACGTGCCACGAGTCGAACCAGTCGAAGAGGTGGCAGGTATCAATATTCCCCCAATAGAGGGTATCAGAACACGCATGGTGCTCCGCACTTTGAAGCCCCTGAGAGCGTCAAGATCTGCCTCGAGTGGATGCGGCGATTCGTGAAGCGCTTCCAGACAGAAGCTGACATCTGGCAAATCAACACCGCCTTGTATGACGCTGCTCTTGTGCTTCCTGCGGATACGCTAATAAGCGTCTCCGACTGGAAAGCATGAGAGACGCATACAGAAGATGGAAGCAAAAATCAAGTCGGCGAGACAACACGCATCTCGATCCAATGTGATGGACTCGTAGGGCCAATAGGCCATTTACGCGAACGGTGGGCGAATCGCAACTAAGTTGCGACGAGTCCATCACACATTAAATCAAGGAGTGCTGTTAACCATCAAACAACACTGTCTTGATAGGATACGAATGCTGGCGCCAAAAAAAGTCACTAGTACGGCGAGCGAGAGGAATCGCGAAAAACAACAGTTCCGCGAGAAAACCCTCTCGCTTATTCCAGAAACCGCCGCTTGTTGTGGAAAACCCGCCGACCGCTGATCAGGTGGAAAACTTCTGGAAGGAGATTTCGAATATCCGCAGCCACTCAATATAGACACCCAGCCCTGACGCAGTTTGAGCCTTCTGTAGGAGGTTCCAGCAGCCTCATCCCGATGAATGCGCCAACCGATAACCCCGGAAGAAGTTCGGAAAGCTCTACAGGGCTCGAAGAACTTTGCTGCCCAGGCCCAGACATGTTGAGCAACCTGTGGTGGAAAAGTTTTCTAGTATCACTAATTTCACTCAGAGAGTTTTCAACTCGTGGCTTAGTGGAGAAGCAGATCCCGGCTTGGTTTGTCGAGGGGCGAACCGTGCTAATCCCCAAAACGGAGATTTGTCTGATCCCAAGAATGCCAGACGATAACATCGCTTGAACACGTGTTACAAATTGTTTACGCGCATTTTGTACACGCGAATACCTCCGCAGTTGACACGGGTACGAACGGAATATGGAGCAGAAAGGGTCAAGAAAGGTGTTGCTGGCTGCAAGGAGAACCTGCTGATCGATAGATGTATCACGCAGGACTCCGTGCCGTAAGCGCAACCTTCGATGGCCTGGATCGATTACCGCAAGGCTTGACTCAACATCGCATGAAGTTGATCTTGCATTTGCTCAGATGCCCTTGCGGTACCCGATCAAATAGTGAGATGCATTGAACAGTTGATACCACTCTGGAGGACTCGCTTCACCATAACAAAGGGACCGTCCAAACGGAGCAGGTTATTTTCAGGAGAGGTGTTCCAAGGGGGATTCCCCAGCCCCTCCTTTTGCATCTCACTTATGCCATTATCCGTTTTCACTCAGAAAACCCGTGGTTAAACTGTGGACCCGGAGACCGAAGAAAGGTCACCCATTTATTTTTATAATACCGGAAGCTTTATGCCCGGGTAGGAGATCGCAGAATTCGAGGGGGAAGAGACACGCATCCCATCGGTATGGAATTCGGGATGGATAAATGTGCACGGTTCATCCCAGAAGAGGACGATGCGAGGATTACGGAGAGGGAGGCGGCTGGTAGATGGAAGGCATCCTCCGCCATCTGGTCCCGGGGAGAGGCGTATACCTACCTAGAGTGCAAAAACGTTGCACCCAAGAGGTAGTGGGGGTTTAAAAAAACCCCTTCCGGGGGAAGTATCAGCAGAAACTCCGGCAGATCTGGTCATAGGAACTGTCGGGCATGAACAAGCCGCCACCAACATGCTTGCCGTTCCAATACTAATCTACCCCTTTGGGGTCGTGAAGGGACCCTGAAGAGCTGCGGCAATCGACGTAAAGATCGCAAAATGATGCACCTACATCGTAGTTTGCATCCGAAATCGTCCGTTCCACGGTTGTACCTCCCCGAAAACAAGGAGGCCGTGGATTTTTTTTTTTGAGTTTGGAGTGCCCCCAACAGGATGGTGCTGGTGGAGCCTGTAAAGTCATCAGGAGCTTGGATCCCTTTCTGCATGGTAAAAAAAAGACCAGAGATCGCAGGGAAAGGAGCGTTTCTTTTGGCAGCAATCCGTGCAGCCGATAAATCGCAGGTTTACACCGGGGGATATCAAGACTCTTCCGAGTTGGGCCCGCTCGACGGAGAGTTATTAAACCCGCAGAGAATACTGTCATCTGCAGCTCCCAGGATAACCATGTGGAATCTTCTACAAACACATTGAAGACCACGGTTATCCGAAAGGCGACCTTTGCATTCCTTAGGTCAGGGTGGACTCAAGTCGGAGGGCCGGGGGGATTCATCATGGTTTGCCAGGACGGTGTTTTCAAACTTTCGCCCCACCGAAGCCGCGTGATGGGAAGGGTCCCCGAAACAAGATGCAGGCCTTGCCGGGCGCCTGAGACCATCAGCACTTGCCGTCAGCATGTACAGTTTTATGCGGTTCAGCCTATAAACCATCGTCATCCGGCGTTGAGGCCGTATTATCACTTTTCGACACTCGTAAGGTATTGATGAGACACCGGTGTTTGCCCTACGCCCGGGGATATTGAATCCGTTGTGGAGAAGAGAAGGCCGAATTTATTGAACTACTTTATTCCCCACCCCCCAGGCAAAAAAACAAGCCTGATGTAGTCCCTTCGATCAAGGAGCAGAAAACGAAATCATAGAGTTTTCCTCCGGCGAGACGAAAGTGGAAAAGAGGACGAGAAACGGACGAAGATCGAGATTTACTCTTCGAGCTCCGCAAACCCATCCGACCATTCTTTTAAAGATAGTGGCTATTAGGCCCTTGGAGGATGCCAACGACCCTTAAACCTGAAATTATACCGGCATGCCGTAAACGGCAGAATTTAGCCGGCCTGAGCAGAAGGCAGTCATTTCGGACGTTCCCTTTTCAGGACAAAAAATTTGACCCAATGATCTCCACCACGGGTGCGGGGAGAGGTCATTGGTTTATGTAACCCAGGGGCCCTTCCGGAAGGGTCAGCTTCGGGTAAGGGCTTTACTGGTAGTGTTTTAAAAACGGAAAATAATAATAATAAAATAATAATAATAAAGCGGCTTTATTCATCATTTCCAAATTCTACATATTAACAAAGGAAAAATTAACAGAATTAATTATAGAGAGAAGGTGAACGATGAAAAGGCGTAATGTCAGGGTATAGCTGTTTTTTCAACCCCAAAATAAAAAAAAAAAAAAAAACAATTGAAAAAAATAAAAGTAATAAATAAAAGGGAAAACATCAAAAATATACTTAACATATAACAAAAATACAAAAGTTTATGATGTTCGCTACTGTTTTATACCTCATTGGTTAGTGATACCCAACATCTCAAAACATATAACAGAAGCGGGATCTATCAGCGTAAGAACAAAACTGCCTACTTTAGCCGAAGTTTCAGTCTCTTTTTTAAATTACTCAGTCTGAATTCACTGGGAACTGGTTTACAATTTGGCAGTATTGTATGAAAACATCTTGTGTAAATTGTAGTATGAGGAGGAAGACGGATGTGTCTATTCCGGTTCTGAGGTCGTTCAGTGCTGAAAAAGTATTCAATTTTTTTAAAAAGGTATTAAGGAGTTTTCGTTATAAGAACTTTGTGGGTTATTGATAGAGGTGTAAATTTCGAAGGGCCCTTCAACCTTTAGCCAACTAGAGTTATTGAATTCCAAATTTTAAAAAAAAAATTTTCCCAAAAGGGGAATCGAAAAGCACGATTTGGATTCTTTGCAGACGATAATGGCCGGGCTTCAGGGGGTGACGCCATAATCACAATAAGACAGCTTGACGTTATCAATGATTCGCATAAAGAAAGCTTCCGGCTTGGAAAGCATGTTCTTGTTAGGAAAGATTGTCTAAGGATGTTGAAGGATGCCTGGCAAAAAATAGCCCCCACATGTTTGGTGAATATCAGCTCGAGTCGAGCCACAATCCTAGATTTTACTTCTTTGGGCTAAGGAAATATTATCACACCCGATTTTATTTTCCTATCTTCACAAGCATTTCCACCTTTTTTAACCGAAAACCTGGGTCTGTGATTTTTTTTAAATTTAAGCGTAAATTATGGGCAGTGGAAAACTCGTACAAATTCAAATCTTC
>JAFIRS010006959.1:0-29832 GCA_018342105.1 Gonioctena quinquepunctata | reverse complement strand
CACGCCTGACTGAGATCATCGAATTCTATGTGAGGACACGTGTTCTACATAGAGAGGAGCATTGGTTCAAACATAAGTTCAAAGAGGCCGCCTACATCGAAGCCAATAACGATTTTTGTCAACCAAGCGTTGAGATCAAGAACGTATGGAAATCACTGATTGCTCTTTCTGGCGGACCTCAGAAACTTCACGCACCACCACACCGCGCGAAATCACACGCACATGGCGGAATTACACGCACCATTACCCCGACAGACATATAAATAAGTAGTGCCCAAGCTTGTCAGTATTCACCTGAAGACGATTGCTGATACAAGCATTCGAAACGTCGGGAAAACATTCCAAATCCATTAAGACGAGAGTAGTCAAGTCTCTTTATATTCATTCTGCATCAGTCTCTAGCCAGGACACCAATTTTTTATTCCTGGCTAGGGACTCAAGCCAGCTATGGATCCATCGAAGTAGGCTCTGCAGTTTTATTTCTTCTCAAGAATGTAATTCCCGGGCCATGAGAAGGCTATACTCGGATGGATGCGGTGGCCAGAATAAAAATAGCCATATTGTTCAAATGTTCATGATTTTGCTTCACAGGCATGCTCCACTTACATTACAGTCCATTTCTACCTACCTGCTGATCGCATTTGGCAGGGCAGAAAAATTGATAAGAGCACAAAGTACGATGAAATCACCAGAAAAATACTAGGATATTTTTTTTCCAAAATTGAGAAGTACTTAAATTAGGGTAGAATGGCCAGTTACTTATGATTTCAAAAAAAGGTTTGATATGTTTTAAAAAAGTTACAGTAATCAGCGAAGCAAAGAGAATCCTAATTTGAAGAATGAGAAATGGAGGTGTTGGAATGAAAACTTATCAATTCTATAGAAATGAAGATAAATCGAAAAAAATATGAAACTCTATTGAAAAAAGGAGAGAAAATTGAAAGTATCGTGCTGCCAGAAGTACTGCTCAGTGAGAAAATAAAAGAAAAAGAAAATAAAGAGCCTAATTGAATTACTAATTGCATTGGCTTCTGAAAATTGGAGGGATGATCCAGAATTGTCATGGCTTGCTCCAATTTTGACTATTTAGAAGATATATCTGAGGATGAAGGTGATTCCTGAACAATCAAAAGTCTGTCAATGTCAAGGAGATGATGGTGGGGTGAAATTATAGGTTCAAAATTTTGTATTCATACTTCTTTTAAACACTGTTTGGTCATTAAAATGTTGATTTTTTTGTTTACCTGAAAATACATTCTTACTTTCTGCAATATAGCTCGTTTTACTATCAAACAGCATTAAGTCCCAGGTTTTCCCAAACAAAATGATTTGTCCTCTTCGGACAATCAAAGAGCATTAAGGCTCATTCTTTTTTTCAATTCCTGGGATAAGTATCGTATGATAATACGACTTATTTTTCGCAAATTTTTCGGTTTCTTGAATATTATCAAAACGTATCAGATTTTTCATAATGAACTGCCTCATTTCCTGAAAATTATGTAATTTGGACAAAACGCATTTTGGTTGTCTGCTCCTCAATTATTCATTGCATGCGCTCCACGTTTTTTCTTTAAATCTCATAGCTATTAAAAATCAACAATCACAAATGTTCAGGAAAATCTGTTAGTGGTTAGGAATCTGCATGGGGTTATGAATCTGGGGCTAAGATACATTATTTTATACTTTTTGGACGTTCTAAAAACGTGGTTTATTTATTTCATTCATTTCTCACGATAATTTTCTACTGAATTGGGAATAGTCTTTCCCTTTCACTCCAATTTATCCCGACGAATACTTTGAACCAAACATTCCAATGCACTTCGGCGTCGGTCCAGACATGCGAATATATGGTGCAACACAGGTGATTACATTTCCTTGATGAGCCGCCGAAAGACCGACAACTGAGGGGAGCTGCGATGTTCGACTTGAAACGCAACTGTCTTAGAGTATGGTGTTCTGTTGCTTATCTGCACGTAGCTTGAGCATCATTATAGAAAACGATGGAATGTAGCTCCACAATGGTTTCCGCATCAGCTTGATTATATCAGATGCCTCCCTGGTAGGATCAAAGCCGTTGTTTGCTATTGGTTGGCGATAACTCATAGTGATTGGATTTAGTTCAGTGAATTAGTGGAGGAATAAAGTAGAACTTAAGTTCATTAACATTTTTTTTCTTCTCCAGGTCTAGCTTACGATGAAAAAATCAGCACCTGCACATGGCCGAAGAACCTCAAACGGGAAGACTGCTTCAAAACAAGGAGAGAAGTACTAGATGACGGTTTCGAATGCCCCGAAGGGGAGACAAAGACCAACGATGGAAGAAGGCTTACCTCACCCAACCTTTGCGCATCCAGATGACTGCCAAAAGTTTTACATCTGCAGAGATGGTATTGCACCCCAGAAAGGGGCATGCGCTGCTGGAAAAGTTTATAATGAAGATACTTTCACATGTGATGATCCGTCTAATGTTCCCGGGTGGTAAGTATACATTTGCTGTTGTTTATTGATAATCAGAGAAGCTTCATCTTTGATTCAAGCCAATGATTTTTATGAACTATTATCACGTGCAGATAGTTCAATAACATTGAAAGAACTAACTGTAGTATCGCGGATTATCGAAAAACAAGATGTTTTTTTATATATTATGGTTCAAAAACTGATTTCTTTTTTTTCAAAAATCATGGATCAACAGTTCAATTCTTGTTTTTTATATACATCCATCCTACTCCACAAAAAGGTTAAAAAAATATAAAAATGAAAAATGTGTCTTTATGTGCCTATCTGTCCTAGATTCTAATGCCTACATCAATGAACTCATTTGGATAAATATTTATGGAAATTCAGAAATGATCTCCAGACGTTTATCAAGATATTTGTTTTTACGAGTCCACATTTATTCTGCAACTTTCTATAATGGGTGCACAAAAACCATCTTCATCAGTTTATATCGTCAATCCCAATAGCTACGAAAATTTGATATGGAGACCTATATAGAACTCCCAAAGAAGTTGAGCAAAATAGGACCAGAAGCATTTATATTCACAGAACATCTTACTTAGAGCATTGATGCCAAATGATAATGAACTATATGATAATATCCCTAGGAGGTTTTGTGATGTTGAAAATATAGGCGTTTTTTTGAAACGCAATTTGTACTTCCCAAAGAGGATTTTAAAGGATGTTGGAAGTATTGTATTTGTTCTTCTGTGACATTTCTTTGTATGCCTACTGAGAGGTATTGGCGAAGTCAAAAAAATATTAACGTGTGGATGATCTTTCTAGACATAACATAGTTCGCCTTGAGAGGTTCATCCCAGATATTGAATATACATTTATTGTCCAGTTTCATAACTGTTCTCGACAATTTTTTTCAATAACTTGATCATTTCAAACAACAAAAAGTTAAAAAATTTATGTGAATTAAATCTTGGAATATTTCTAAATACCAATACCTTCTACGATCTATAAGTCTACTTGCCCATCGTCAAAAAAAATTCCTGAAAAAAGACAATTAATTTAGGAAAATACACCTTCATCAAAATTTTTAAGAATCTATATGACGCCTATGTTCCATCTGTTAGGTTTGTCACAACTTTCCATTCCGTTATAAGCGAAATGGTAGTTAAGTGACACATAAGTTAGGATGAAAAAAAAAACTGCTAAATTACCTATAAATTCAACATGCGGCGCCATTGGACCATTAATTTATATAACCACCTCTTTCTCTTGCTATAAAGTTTTGGTAATGTGGAGCAGTCGCATCTCTTATCATTATATTATACAGTGCTAGTCAAAAGTCCCCTCCCCCCTCGTATCTTTTGAACGGGTATACTTATAATAATGAAATTTGGAGGGTGGAAATAAACGGATGTAGGCTTCTCAACTGGTCATAACAGGTGACGCAATAGTCATAAATGACGTCACAAGGCCACTGTGACCAATAATTTTAAATGGGACCCTATGGCAAGTGACAGCTCGTTTGAAAGGTATTAAAAATACCTATTCAGTCATACCAATTTTGTTTGGGTTTCGGCTGATTTTGATTGATAAATTGAAGAAATACGAAAATTATAGTTTCGCATTCAATTAATAAAGATTTAAGAACCAGTTCTTATAATAAGTGTTCAAAATGTGCTCCATCTACTTCCTGGCAGTAATGCATCCTATTGCTAAACTCTTGTCGTACTCGTCCCAGTGTGTCAGCGGAAATTGCCCTACATTCTTCAACAATTCGTTGTTTCAGAATGGCAATACTGTCAGGTGCTGTAGCGTAAACCTTAGATTTCAAGTACCCCCATAGAAAAAAATCTAATGGTGTAAGGTCCGGTGACCGAGCTGGCCATTCGATCGAACCTCGTCGTCCAATCCATCTACCACGATATTCTTCATCTAGGTAACGTCTTACTGCACCGTAAAAGTGTGCAGGAGCACCATCTTGTTGAAACGTTATTTCCAAGTTGTCGAATTCATCTGGATTATCTTCTAGAATTTCAAGAATTAACGACTCAATATCATTTTGTAACATCTCCAGATACAATTCAGCGGTTCAGTTAGCATTGAGAAAAAGAGGGCCCAACTATGTGGTTTCCCACAATACCTGCCGAAACATTTCCTTTTTCTGGAAATTTAGTATGTTTTTTCACGAAAGATGTGAGTATTTGTGTCACTCGAATACCTCACATTTTGAGTGTTAACATTTCCATTTAGAAAGAAAGTACTTTCTTCACTAACACAACTTGTCTGTATGTAGCCTGGTTGTTGGTTCATTTTATTGGACATAGTTTCACAGAATTCTAGTCTTCGGTCGGGGTCATCATCTGAAAGTTGGTGCACCATTTTAATTTGTATGGATGAAATTTGTTTTTAGCCAACACCCTATGTACTATCCTTTGACTGACTTCACAGATAGACGCAACTTGGGCTGTGGAAGAAGTAGGGTTTACTTCCATTTCTCCAATTATGTCAATTTTTTTGTCATCACTAATTGTTGGTAGACCAGATCGTTTGGCATCTTGAACACTACCTGATGCTTCAAACTTCCGAAGAAGCTTCCTCAAATAAACCCTCGATATAGGGCGATCGGGGTACCTCTCATTAAACAGTCGTTCCGCTGCATGGAAATTGTTTCTACATTCACCAATTATTAAGATAGCTGCTACTTTGTCGGCTACAGTACGTACCATTTTGCCTATGTAAACACTTAAACGTCTCGTTAAACAATAGCTTAGGTAAATTTTCAAGGTATAAACACTTTTGACAAGTAGAGAATTCAAAAACGTCAACCTTTTGACAATTAACCAGAGGCGTACTTTAAAATCTTTATTAATTAAATGCGAAACTATAATTTTCGTATTTCTTCAATTTATCAATCAAAATCAGCCGAAACCCAAACAAAATTGGTATGACTGAATAGGTATTGTCAATACCTTTCAAACGAGCTGTCACTTGCCATAGGGTCCCATTTAAAATTATTGGTCACAGTGGCCTTGTGACGTCATTTATGACTATTGCGTCACCTGTTATGACCAGTTGAGAAGCCTACATCCGTTTATTTCCACCCTCCAAATTTCATTATTATAAGTATACCCGTTCAAAAGATACGAGGGGGGGAGGGGACTTTTGACTAGCACTGTATAATAGATTTAGAAAATGACGTCTATGAAACATCATGAAGAGCAAGATAATAACACCATTGCTTTACTCCAACCATACTGGAACCTCACATAGGAAGGATGGTGATAAGAAACTGGCCAGTAGACTTAAACGAGGGTTGGGGAGCAGGGGCGCGTAAAGCCATGTGGCCGCCTGTGGGCAAAATATAATTTTACACACCTTACCCCTTTTTTAGTAAAAATGTATACATGGGTGGGTACACAAAATGAAAATACGTGCTAATACCTATATTTAATTTTGATACTGATACATCAGATAAGGGGGTACACACAAAATTGAAATAATCGCTATTACTTATCTAATTTTGAAATGAAATATGTGTTAATTTATATACCGTATACCGTGATCTATAATTTCAAATCATCATTATCGTTTGATGTTTGCAAATAAAGGAAATGAGTATTTCCGAAAGCTCAAAAAAAAAGTGTACTGATTTTAATGAGTCTTAGATATAAGGATTACGATTAATGTAAAAAAAGCAAAGCAATAACAAGCAATTTTAATTTTGAAAAAGACTTTTCTCCCGATGCTACAGATACTGGTAGCGTTAAAAAAATTCGTATTGCCACTGCAGTATTTGGAAATGTTGAAATTAAATTGTTCTCTAAAATGTGTTGAAGAATTTACTGTAGATCCTCAGTTATCCTCATTTTGCTCTGGTAAGTGGCATTTTAAACAAATTATTTCATCAAATAAGTCATTTGCATCAATATCTGATTCTTTACGTGCTTCTTTAAAAAATATAAATTTTCACACGAGTTTCTTAATTCTTCTTCATTCAAGCTGTAACGATATATCTGTTACATTTCTCATTGATATGCTCAGAGTTGAACATTCGATAAATGAATCTAAAAATGTTATTAAATTGCTCCAACTCCTTGAATCTTTCATTAAAAGATGATAAGGTCGTATCCAGTATAGAGAAGAATACTTTCACTTTGTAATTCATTTTCGGGTCTGTTATTGGTTCGTCAGTACTTTCATAATCAAACTGTCTCTGCTTTTTTCTTTGTCGAACTGTTTGTGCTGATACAAAATTTTGTTCAATTTCTAATTCTTCGGCCAACTCCCTGGCGTCTACAAGAAATTCGCTAAATCCCTTATCATCTCTTAAGTCTAAAAAAAATTTTTTTATTTTGTTTAGACAGTCTGATCAAGCTTTCAGATTTATACTTTGATTCTGCATTAATTTACTTAGATAATTGATTTTAAATAAAATATTGTACCAGATTACTACAGAGCATAAAAAAATTGTAGTTTAGGATTTTTGTTGCGAGCGATCGAGCTAGGTGTGATGTACTAAAATCTTTTGAAGATGCGGACACATCCATTACTTTTAAAAGAGCATCATCAACCTCACCAATTTGATATCTCAAAGGTTTTATAGCGTCTATTCTACTGGACCAGCGTGTATCAGATAGTGGTTTCAAACTTAAATCTGTAAGGCACGTTTTCAAAATTGAACATCTTTTGGTTGACGCGGAAAAAAACACATATATCTCTTGACAATATCAAAGAATCCGGACACCTCAAAAGAAATTTAAGCAGCATCGTTAATAACTAACTAACTGCAGTCACACTCCTACAATAACGTTCGTACGATGCGAACACAGAATTCAAATAAAATAATTTTGTTTTAGCCTGATGATGACAAATACCATGTCGAAACCTATTTGAGAGAAATTATATGAATTGAATGAATCAGACCTTTATTCCGAGAAATTGAAGAAAATATATATATATATATATATATATATATATATATATATATATATATATATATATACCCTGATTTTTTCTACTGAAAACATTCGTCCGCTGTGGCTCTGCCCATTTCCCGTTATCTCGTTTTTTCTTTATTCCGTTAGTCCGTTTTACCATTTTTCCGTTTTCCCGTCATCCCGTTATTTCTTTATTCCGTTATCCCGTATTCCTGTTATCCCATTATACCGTTATTGATAACGCGAAAATACATCAAACATCTCTGTATAGCAATTTTCATGGCGATATGTTGAACGGTATAGAAGTTAATGTTCTGCGGCGCTGTCTAGTCGTCTAGTGGCGAGTTAAAGTAAAATGGATAGCATAAAAACCTCCTCCATGGAAAAACACTTACTTTCAAAAAAAGAATAAACCAAATATTCGTTCCAATCGTCAGTTATGGTCGAGAGTGCATACAAAAATTATGATTTTTGCAGTTTCTCCGAATTTTCCTCAATCAAATAACATATGAATATCAAATTGGTCCGTAAATTTGAATTTATCGAAATCAGAGAGGACTTAAAAAAAAGAATGTAGGAAACAAATCGAGAGTTCTGTTGTGCAAACAGTCTCCCATTAGGAAGTCCAAATCTTGAATTCCATAATCGGAATGGTTTTTTGTAATTCAAAGCAAGGCTGATTACCATGTTCCGATTCATTACATTTCCGTAAAATATAAAAGAATTATCAGAGAAAGTGTTTCACATAATGCTGCTAATTCTATTGAAAAACTGGCAGTGATTGGGCAATCGTTTCAATAAGCTTATCCAAAAGTATTTCATTTCCGGTTCATTGATACATTTATAATTCAATTGATTGCCTTAATTATTGCCGATAATTAATCATCCTACTTGGTGAAATATGTGTAAATTGTACTCGAAGGTATCGAATGAAAATGCATTAATTTGTCTGTCTTGACGAGCATTATAAATCTTGATGATATTCATCGCGAACAACTCAAAATCGATGTGACACGAAAACTAAATTGCAGTTGTTACACATGTTTTAGTATCGTGGACAACTTCGATTTTCAATTAATACGATGATAACATTGAAACTCTGTTAATCATGAAGAAATAACTTTTCTCTAATTGAATAATTCATTGGGATAATTCAAATTGTGTGAATTGAGGGTTCTATACAGTGTTTTGCTGGAAATATAAATGAATCAAGCCGTCCCAAATGAGTGGAAATTATGATTAAAAATACACCCTTTCAAATATAACCGCTTTCGCCCAAAAAAATCGATAGGTTTACCGTTATTATCGTGTTCTGAAGCATCTGTGGAAATGTCATCAAAATCGTAGAGATTTTACTTTTATGCGAGTTTCCTTTTATATAATATATATATATATATATATATATATATATATATATATATATATATATATATATATATATAATATTTACTCCAAATTCGTGAAACATCTTATTTTTTGATAAATTTACTGAATGATACTGATACATTGGTGAATGATTTATGGAATATTTTTCAAAGAAATAATGAATCTCATATTGAAGGAATTAAATTCTGAATTTTTCTATTTTAGTGAGGACTACTATTCTGGAAAGTCATCAGGATCTCTAGCAGGCAAGAAGAAAAACTGAAAACCACCTGCTTCACACCTTAAGCGTTGTATCAGAAACGGAAAACAATAGAATTTTTCCTATCTTTCATTTTCCATTTTCATAAATTTCCTTTGCCTTATTCATTTTCCATCTTTAAATCCAAATTGAAAATTACCTCTTTCTTAGTAGTGTATTCATTTTTCCAGTTCATCTTTTTACAGCTATTCCTATTACCTACTTCGCTTCTATACTCGTAAAACTTTGTTTCATATCTTTATCTCAAACTATTTTTTTTCTACTGAATTGTTTTTCATCTAATTCCATCCATGATCCTTGTTTTCACATCATTCTAACTGAATATATTTCCCCCTTCTTCACTACCTATATCTATGTGTGCGTATGCTTATTACATTTTATATTTATATACCTAGCTTTTTGATACTCTACATTTTCTTACATCAGACATCTCCATATTTGTAATAGGAAAATAATTCAGGCAAAACGAATCACGAATACCTTACACAAGTCTTGACAAAATTTTGAACAACTAATGAAACAAGCCTTTAGCATGTGAACACCATTTGCAATTAATTTGTATAGATGAAAATCATCATCATCATCAAGCCCATAACCCAGAAATAAGATTACCCGAAATACTCCAAATGTTATAAACTAATATCAAAGTTGGAGAAATGCTTCCATTTTTTAAGAGAATGACTAGTATTTCTGATCAAATATAATATTGAATATCACACAGTGATGAATCCGTGAATCGTAGGGAATGAAGACAGCCCTTCAAAAATTCATTGTAAATTTGAATCGAACTGGAATGAGTTGACGTAAAACTTGGTTCAGGTTTGTAGATTTTTTTTGTCTTGTATTTTAGTTATTTATTATCAATATTGTTTCGTCATCGTCCACGGGGACTCAACACTTATTTCATTTCATATGTATGTAGTTATTAAATGAGCTTCTATTCTAGGATGTTTTTTTTATATTATAGGATCAACATACTTTGTATAATTCATATAAATAAAGTTGAGTCTCCTAAATGTACACTTTTGGGTAAATATTTTATCGATGACTGACAATGAACATGTTCGAATCACAAATAAATATTCCATTGAATGTTTCAATTATTTTTAATAAATATTTTTCTCAATATTTCTGGAGTTTCCTTCAAATTCTTTTCTGGCCCAATAAGAGTACAGATAAACAAACTAACTATCTCTTTATCTATCAATGCGAATGAAAAAAAAAATGGTGCGACTAATTGAGCCACTAGAATAGTTATTTATGTACCAAGGGTATTAGTAGATGTTTATGCCTCGAGGGCGACGATTTTACAAACCTGAGGGCCCGAGGGTTTTGTAAGTAGGGCATATACATCTATTAATACCCGCGGTGCATACAAACTTTTATATCATTCTACTTCGTTATTGCATCCACGACATAAATATTTAAAAAAAATCGAAATAATTCAATTTGATTTTAACGACATTTTCATTTTATCACATCGTTGCTAGGGAAATGCTGTATTTACGTGTAGGAGGAACGAATTTTGTTAGCTGCCAAACTTAAAAAGCCAAAATGCAGGAAAGTTTTGTGAATCCTGACGAAATTGCATATAAAATTATAGTTTGAATAAACTAAAAAACACGCATATATGGCAATAAGGACTAACAAGTTGAAAATAATAAGAATAAAGACACTACAAATTACCTACCCCTTTTCATCGTTATTAGTGCCTATAGAAAAAAAAAAGTTGAATGTAGAAGTTGTGTGGTTATAGCTGATTTTTTATAAAATGATAACAAAAATACAGTGGCGTGCAGATTTCAGGGCATAATTTTTTTTAAAGGGATACCCTGTATAATATTGAATTTTTGGAATGATCTTTTTTACCTGATTTCAAAAATATACCATATGTTTCCTCTATCTTATACCGTTTTTGAGTTATTAAACGTCGAATAACTTAGACTAGTTGTTACTGTAAATACCTATAATATGTTTGTGTAGTGACATTTCTTTTATGAAATATCCAGAATAGTTTACAGTGAGGAGGAAAAAGTTCAAATATTTATACGAAAATAGACAACAAAGATTTGTTTAGGAAATTTAAATAACATGATGACTCATAAGAGATGTTCAATGTGTCCACCATTATTGTCAATGCATAATTGTTAACGTCTTCTTATATTTATAAGTGCATTGGAAATTGCTTCATTATTGACATTCAGATTCCTTATTTCAAGAAGAATCGTGTTTTTAATGAGTTGAATATTATTATTATTGTTATTATTATTATAACCAATTTTTCCCAAGATGAGACGCACAACAACATTGTCTCAATTTCAGACGACTGATAGCGACGATGCTGTTACATGAGTACAAGTCGACCATTCTAGCTTGGCCTCTGAGATGCGTCGAAGAAAGAGTGAAAGAGTCATTCTGCAACGAAGACAGATAACGGGAAGTTTCTTAAATGAATATGTGTAACAATTATTCGTAATGAATTTTCGGTTAAGGGATTAGATTTTGCATAATAATTACCGGTTTAATGGAGCCATATCCTTCGATTTCGAAGGGTAAATAAAACACAATTTAATTAATTTCTCTGAATTTAAAAAAATCGACGTTTCGATACGTGGTAGCTTCATTGATGAATACTGATAAAAATTAGGTCTGGAATACATTTAACAATGGGGATTTATTGAGATCCAATTTACTATTCATTAAATTGTCTGAATATTTCCATTTATTGATTTCATGAGACTCCGGCATGTTAATTATCTTTGTTTTCCGCTTAAATGCTTTTCAAATCAATTTGTATTATTGCCAAAATTGGCAAAAAATTTATTACATATTTATGCATCTGAAAAGCATATAGGATAAATCCGGGGGTATATGCCAAACTTTTTTTATTTTACTCATACCTCCAAACATACAAATATACGCATATGATTTTCATATGTGCACTAACTAACTTTGGTCCTTTGGTCCTTTACTTTACACCTCGTACTGCTTTTTGAAAATGAGACAATAAATAAACCGTATATTTTGAGTTGAAAATGAAACTACATATCGGGAAAGATGCCTCGCATGCCGTATACCGGGTGTCCACGGAAGGTGGCTCGCCCCTATAACTTTTTTGGAGGATCTGTTCATTGCACCAAAGTGCATTTTTTGACAAGTAACTCAACTTCATGCAAATTCCGGATTCACCGGAAGTGACAAACTTTCGATTTTTAAATGGGACACCTGGTATATTTTCAGTTTTTTTTGTCTCCATATGACATTTATAATACAACCATGTATCATTTGTTTGTAACCGTTTTTTGATTTTATTTTCGAAATGAATTTTTATTTTAGAGGGCTATGGATATGTTCAAATAACTAATTTCAGTCCTAAAATGTTTGTAAAAATACAACTTCACTGTTTTCGATCAAAATGTTTCAGCTATGTGACGTTTGATTTCAAAATTTTTATTACTATTTTTTTCAAATGGCAACATGGTGGCTCGTCGGGTTAGAAAAAAAGAGCATTTTATTACGATTAATTTGATACCGCACTCTATTAGGTTGTAAGAAAAAAAACTGAAAATACTATAACGTTAAAACTTTTCTAAAATGAAGCACCTGTTGAAAATTGGAATAATTATATTGAAACTACCTATTTACATATCTTTAGGGTTCCAAATGTTCAAAGTGACCACCATCTTGTTGCTGACAAAAGCGAACTTTTCTTATTGTTGCTCTTACAACGTTTCTCAAGTGCCTTGGTGTAATTCTATGAATAGCTGCCCTTACTTTGTCCTCTAATTCATGTCGTGAGGCAGGAGGTAGATCATAAACCTCGTTTTCGATAGATCCCCATAAAAAAATCTAGAGGCGTAAGGTCGGGTGACCTGAAGAGTTTTTTTAAAAGGAACAAATAAAGGTATAAATTAAAACAACCCTATTTTACCTCGTCGGTCACCTAACTGGAGCCATATTTCCAATCCAGTTTTGATTGTATGTTTCATGCAGATATTCCGTAACTGACCTCAGGTTGTGTGGTGGAGAACCAACCATCTTGTTGATAAAATAATCCAACTCGATTTATTAATGGAACTTCATCCAAGAAATACCCAATTTCTTGCATGAGGAAACTTAGATATCTAGCTCCTGTCAGGACACCGTCAAAAATTATAGGGCCTAAAATTCTGTCCCCTCAAATCCCAACCCAACAATTGAAACCAAACTGTTCTTGGAGATTTCCTTCCTCCAGCAAGTGTAAATTTACATCGGACCAATATCGTTTTTTATTTCTGTTGAAATGTCCCAAATTAGTGAAACGGCTTTCGTCAGTATACAGAATTTTATATGGAAATGTGTCAAACAAATATTTTCCAAAGAACCAATTGCAATACTCAAGTCTCCTTGCATTATCGTTTTGGTATAGGTGCTGGTGTGGTTGATATTTAAATGAATGATATTTATGTTTCTTCAAAATGTTAGCTGCAGAAGACTTCGAATTGTCACATTCTCTTGCGATCTCCCTGAGTGACGTATTAATATTTACTTGAACGTATGCCAGAACATCTATTTTTTTTTCTTCACTCACAACAAACGAATCGTTCCCATCATTATCAGGCTCATTTCGCATTTTTTAAACCAGTTTTGGAAAATAGTGCCGGGTCGGGTGACGCCGATCAGGATATTTCTGTGCGTAGAGACGTGCAGCATTGGTTGAATTTTGCCTACACTTTCCAAAAACTAATAACATATCAACTTTTCCAGTTCTTGTATAAATATTGTTATTTTCCATGATTTTCAAACAATGAGGTACACAATAACTACCTAATTGACTTTGTAGAAGAGATGTAAAATAATATGTCGACACGTCAATTTTTACCGCAACAATTTAATGATTTTGTTTCAGATGTGTTGGTCACAGGTAACTCGATGATTTCAAATCTTATTTTAATCTCAATAGATTCTCCATTTAACGAAAGTTCTAACGTTATATTTTCAGTTTTTTATCGAAAGTTTTCTCACAACCTAATAGAATGCGGTATCAAATTAATCGTAATAAAATTATCTTTTTTTCTAACCCGACGAGCCACCATGTTGCCATTTGAAAAAAATAGAAATATTTTTTTTTTAATTCTTTCTGCTAGTATCCCTTTGAATTTACCTTAATATTTTCATATAAAACAAAAATTACCCATAAAAATATTTATAATGCCCGGCTATGTATTTTACCTTTTTTTTTACCTTATTTTCTTCACCTCAGCTAACTCAATCGGTACGCCTATGGAATCTCAGAAGTCGGTTCCACTGTGAAGCCCTTTCCTAGTTTCTTGATGTCAAATTCAGAATCAAAGCAATTGTTATTGGTCAATTATTGAAAAGAATTCAGAAATCCAGTCAAAATAATAATTTCCTTTATTCAGGAGAAACTTACTACTACCTAGTCTGCGATAAATAATCTAACTAGTGCTTCATAGCGAATATATACAGCAAATGTGAAATTATGGGATAATAAAGTTAAATTTAACCTAGTTTTGTAGGTTATGTGTTCTTTATAGTAATTCGTGAAAAGTTCTATCAAAATTCTTTAAAAGTTTTGTTTTTAATTGCACCGTGGTAACTTTTATGGTTTCAGTGTTTGGGTTTTTCTCCGGTTCCTGGAAACTGCTGCTACTTTTATCCACTGTGCCTTCGCCTCGTCTTGGTAAATCTCCAATGAAAATAGGTAAGCTTAACCCTGCATCTGGGATCTTCTATCTGCTATTGTTCTTTATATTATTTCCCATGTTGTCTTGGTACATAACTGTTTTTCTAATATACATTTTTTTCTGTTCTCCTTCACTTAGCTTGTTGATTTCTCTCCCTTGATACCAACAACATTTGTTTCCCTCTCGAATTTTCGATTTTCCCGCACCTTTTGTTGCACTTTTCATCATTTTCACCTTTTTGACAGTTTTTATTCACTAAACATTTCTAACTACCTTACATACTATTTACAAAACATGTAAAAATCATTCTTTTGACGTTTCTGCTTTTCATATTTTCAAAATTCCCTATTTTGCATCAAGATCTCTCCTGGCATCTCATTGGCTATTGTGTTCAGATCTAATTTCATATACAGGATGTTCAAACTTTTAATATTTTGTTATCTGCTTGTGCCCAAAAATATATTCGTAAATTTTTATAAATTTTAAAATTATGCCAATTGCTTGTAATGTTGAAAACATGTTTTTGGAAAATAGGTATGATTAATATTTATAAGGTTTCAGAAAAACGGTAGAATCTTCAGAAAAACTGTAAAATCACTTAGTACAGATTACCACATACGAACATTTTATTATTTATGGGTTTTTTTTAATTTATTATTCTTATTTCAACTCTTTAAACATTTAAGGTACTTTTGAACATAACAATATATATATATATATATATATATATATATATTTATATATATATATATATATATATATATATATATATATATATATATATATATATAGTAACGTTAACACTGCGCAGCAATATAAGTTACAAGTTGTATATAAATTACTAACACAATATATAATTTTTATTATTCTCATAGTTTAGAAAATATATCAATTAAAATACCTTTTTCTGAATAAAGTAAATATAAAGGGCCCTGTATTATGTAATTCTCCTTATTATTTTTATGGTAGATTTATTTAAGAATGATGATTATAAACTCACAAGATATTAATTCGTTTGTTAGACGATTATTGGCCACCAGCATTAGTGAGGCGAGCATCAGTGGTTGCCTACCGATAGTTTCTTAGTGGGACAACCACATGACGCCAATGGGATATTTGTTAGAAACAGCTGTCGAAGCAGAGAAAATTTCGTTCGAGCAGTGCGGACTAACCCTATAGGTATTGTCATTAAATATACTCTGTCCTTTTCCTTCTCAATTGTTTGGATAAAGGGATTTGAATATAAAAAGAATACCGGTAGAAGGTTCTCTGGTGAGAAAATTAATGTGGAGGAGGTTCCCGAAAAATGGTTTCTCTTTTCGATGTGAAAGTGATGGCGAGGCCAACCATGTAGTTTTTCTCTTCTGAGAAGTAGTTTTGAGAAAATGGAGATTTGAATACAGTTTCCATTGTGTATGGTTTAACCCATTATCATTGCTTTAATGGTAATTATGTCAATGCGACCGCACCTCTCACGAGATTGGAAATGATTATGGATCTGCACGAGATTTACACCACGAGTTATCAATGGAGAATGACACAAGCTCAACTTTGATATTTAATGAATTCAAAGTGTAAATTTCTCTATATATTTGGAACACCCTTCTTTGAATGAAGGTACGAAATTCATCCAACCCACAGAAATGACTGTACAATAAAGATTTTAATATTTCAATGGTATGAACTCCCATGGTTTCCTTAACCTCTAGAAATTCCGATTCTAAGCCTTGTTATACAGAATGATCAAAAATATTTAAACAAATTTTTAATAATCAAGTCTAGAGTTATGAAAACAGGAAGTACAACTAAGGTACAAATCGTATAAATATTATAGGGTTCTTGGTTCCTGGTAATGGTCTATTGATAGTGGTACCTACAGGCAAATCAATTCATGGTTCAGGACTATAAGGAGATCGCATATAGACGACTCAGAATGCTGCTAGGTCCTACCAAAGGGATGATTTGCTGTGTTCCTGTGGACATCCAGACTAGTAGCACTGTTGGTGTATACTTATTACTACCCCAGTATTATTAAGGTCGGACCGTTCTGGAATATTTTTGTAACTCGTTTTGAGCGTTTGTGCACATTGCGTTGTTGGTGAAAATTGCGTTGACGGTTTTCAACTCTGTTGTCTATTCACATTGCGTATGAATTAATTCACTAAAACTTTGATTCAACTTTATTGTGTTGATTTTCCCCAAAGGTATAAACATAATTGATAATGCTACAGTGTGTAATATTTCAAAGTTGGGAGATACCCAATTTTTTATTGTCATGTTTTCTACGGAAGTACAGAGACCTATATCACATAACTGACCTTCTCGTCAATGTAAAATTGTGTATATGATTATAGTAACGATACTGCTATTTTAATGAAGTTGATGTTCACATATCAATCTTATTTTAGATTAAAAAAAATTTTTTTTTTTTTTAAATCTATATGTGATTTTTATAAGGGGCCACCATTAATTGGTATACAAAATTTTAAGCAACCAGAGTTTGATTTCTAAATAAACCCATCTCCGAAATCCAACTATAGTTGGCAACAAAACACAATCATGGTAAAACCAAGATTCAAATGTTTTTAATGTTTTTAATAAATTTTACTGAAGATGCATCCGAATGAGAGCGAAACGTCTAGAAAAATGAAATTTTATTCTCGTTTTCATACAATCGAATCTGAAACCCAAGAAAACTCGATCACCATACGATCACCAAGATTCAAGAACCCAATATATATATATATATATATATACCAGAAAAAAATTCGGGATTTCGCAGCGAATAAAAGAGAACTCTTTAAAGGTTGTTCAAGCTTTCGGAAATTTTATTAATTATTTCCTTCTTCAGGGAAAATCTTTGGTGATAATGATTATAATGGTGTACTTCTGTACCTAACCTGTACTTGACATTTCTGCCCACATGGGGACAAGATAGTCTCACAAATATAATATGTAATAATTGTAATTAATTTCAATGCTTAACTAGTTATTTTAAACTGTAGTGTATCATCGTTCATCCTTAATGTGTCAACTTTAACACCATTATAATCATTTTCACCAAAGATTTTTCCTGATGATGGCAATAATTAATAAAATTTTCGAGAGCTTGGACAATCTTTAAAGAATTATATATATATATATATATATATATATATATATATATATTAAATTCATTCCATTTTGTTTTCAACAGTCCCCTCGATATTTATATTCCTGGACTCGGATGTCACGCAGGTAACTATAGCTGCCTCCGTGGTGACGTTGGTTGTTGCCCTGGAATTCAGGGTCTGCTGACCGAAATCACAAATGAGCGGCTGGCTTCTGTTTGTTGACTCCGTTGATTTGTCGTTTTCTACCAAGTGTTGTTCATCCTTGCACTTCTCCACCGTACTGATGAGGGCCGAGAGCCCGAAACACGTGTCTACGGTTAACACTTCTCTCTGAGGGCTTTGTCCATTAAATTCCTTCCATTTTGTTTTCAACAGTCCCCTCGATATTACTCCCTTTCATAAATATATATATATATATATATATATATATATTTATATATATATATATATATAAATATATATATATATATATATATATATATATATATATATATATATATATATATATATATATATATATATATATATATATATATATATATATATATATATATATATATATATATATATATATATATTTATATATATATATATATATATATATATATATATATATATATAATTATATATATATATATTAATTATATATATTATATATATATATATATATATATATATATATATATATATATATATATATATTTTATATATATATTTATTTTCATTCGGTCAAATTTGTTGCAATAATTGCTATATAATGTGTATGTTTCATGAAGCCATTTAGCACATAACACAACGGATCCAATCTACTTGGGATGTGGTGTTACTATAATAGTCAAGACATTCCACACCATGATCCTCACCTAGATTCTTATCATCCACTCCATCATTTTCATCATTATAACTATATATTAGATCAGGCTTTGTCTTTTTGGATATTTCTTCGAATTGTCGTGGTTTTGTTTCTTTCTCTTTTGTTTTTTTATGTTTCAACTTCAAAAGTACTGTTATCATTCTCTTTATTATCATATTCAATAGAACTGTAAGATTTCATAGCTGTTTGCTTCCTCAGTTTTCTTTCGATTTTTACTTTATCTTTTCTTTGTTTTTCAGTGCAATTTTTTTGTTGTTTTCGTTTTCATTTTTATCACTTTTACCTGTATCGTTGACTTATAATCACTTGAATTATTTCTTTTTTGCTTCTTTGCTTTGGTTCTTTTCAAATAAACTTTTCCTTTATTTTCTTACTGGTCATTTTTGGTTCTTTCCACTGGATTTTTTTTTTGTACCTTTCCCTTTTTTTCTCTTTGTTATTTTGGAATCGGAATTCAGTACTGCAGCACCTTTCGAAGAAGGCTCCGGAAGCGTAGGAATTGGTAATGATTCATAAAGCCAGCATGCATTAAAGTGAAGTAGGGATAGATGCCCTTAGGGGCGACTATCCCAAAACATATCGGGGCATAGAAGCCTTATTTTATCCTAAAAATGTAATGAATAATAGAAATGAAAATAAAATATTCGTCACTAGCGCTCTTACGAACAACCGCATGCGCCATCGCTTTGTGGCAGAGTGAAGTGAGGGTGGGACGCGTTCGTATTGTAAGGCATCCTTTTGTTTACGCCTCTTACATTTCACACAATTCTACTGAGGCGTCTGTCCTGGTGTGGCGTATATCCCGTACTTACCCTATTGAATTAGCATTTGCATTATAATATACATATAACAAATGAATAATAATAAGTCAACAATATACCCAATAACTAACCTTAATAATGATTATTATTCCAAATAATATTTACAAACACTTTTAAACATACAATTTACAAAATAACGTGGATTTTTATCATTTTCAACAATCAAGCTTTGAGTCCCATCATCTTCATTTAGATCCTCTATTCCAAACAAATCGCTTTCTTGTACGTCTGACGCATCAGTTTCATCACCTTCTGTATCACTATCGTTTTCCCCCAAGTTGATGATGATCTGTTCCACAACTATATCATTGTTTACGTTTTTTTCAGCCCAAACCAACTCAATGGGATTCAGATCTGGATGATATGGAGGCAGTCGCAATACGTCGTGAACTTTTGCATTGAGAAGTTTGTCTTTTTCATATCCTCTGTACTTTGGTTCATGGATTTTTATTAGGCTGCAAAGTTGTGGTTTCAACATTTTATTATCAAAACGTATACCTCTTACCAGTAACCATTTCTGCATTCTTGATTTCCTTGACAATGATGTTGGCGATGTTTCCAGTTGTTTCTTATATTATGTAGTTGAACCATGTGTTAAGATTCTTCTGGAGTAAAGGGATGTAGATCCGCGCAGGGGGTGGGATTGTTCGTGACATGCAGATTCCATATTTGCCCCCAATTTTTCCCAAGTTTCATTTTTGCATTTGATTGGTATTCATCCATATTTATTTTATTTCTGGTGGTTTGGCCTGATTCGATGCTTTACTTTGGCAGATGATCCACTGTTTCATTATGTTGGAGACCAACATGGGCTTAAATCCACATACATTTATCATGTATTTGTAATTTTGGGTAACAATTGCTCCGGATGAGAATATAAATGTCGTATAGTTCAATTGAAACTGGGACTGAATTTTCAGTTGGGGGATGAAAACTGCACAGGCTACCACATTATATTGTTAAGATGCATCTTATACAGGGTGTTACCAAATAAATGCGAGGGGGTGATTCCTTGTCGAAAATTGAAGGGGGTCTTTCATGTAAACAAAATCTCTTAGGCCTTTCCTTGAAAAATTACACGCTTCCCAAAATGAGAAGAAAAAATAGTTTTTTTTTGCTTGAAATTGCTGAAGAGTTGAACGAATTACATTTCGTGGGCATATACTATCAATAAGAATGCTACCTATGAATATTTCTTCAATTTTGTTGTGGTCTTTTAAAGGGGTGAAACATGCAACCCCCATTCCATTTTTTACCAGAACTTTTTACCGAAACAAAATTTCTCAATTTATAAATAAGTGTTGAAAAGAACGATTCATTGCAAAACTTTTTCAACTCATGTGTTGTGTCCGTAAAAGCAATAGTTTCCTAATAAAAAATTAAAATACAACATTTTGCATGAACGTATCTTCTGTAAATGGACTCGAAAAAATCTAGTAGGTGGCTGTCACGTTTTGTTTGCACAACTTGTGACTTCAATCGTAGTATTTCAAAATTATTACACTTGTTTTACCTTTTAATGTAGGCATGACCAGGACCATGTTTTGTTTTAATAGAATATCAAATTAAAAAAACAAACGAAACAAAATTAAGTGTATTACAACAAAGATAAAGGCAACTAGATCAAACGGAACGAAGTTATAGAAACTGCTCGAAATGACCACCTCCAACCATTAGACCGGAATCAAGCCTTCGTCTCATAGACTGGCGCAAACGTTGAAATATTCCTGGTGTGTTTTGGATTGTCTGGCAGGCTGCAAAGATGATATTCCTTAAATCATTCACACATTCAAAAGTCCAAGAGGTTTGAGTCTGGAGATCTGGGAGGCCAAGGTTGAGGTCCTGCTCTGCCTTTCCAACGATTTGGATATACGTCGTCCAAATACTGACGAGCATTATGCTGAAATGGACAGGCACACCATCGTGAACAAATCACAATCGTGGTCAAATAGCTAGTGGAACATTTTCAAGTAAAATGGGGAACTACTCCTGGAGAAAATTTGTATAGATTGCACCAGTTAGCCTTAACGGTAGAAAATACGGTCCGATAATATTTTCGCCAATAATTCTGATCCACACGTTGAGTGAAAATTCATTTTGATACCGACCTTCTCGAATTGCATGTGGGTTATCTTCGGCCCAAAAGTCTACTCAACAAAAGTCTACTCGATGGGGAAAATCTCGCAGCAAAAGTGCCTGGACTCGTTGAATATGGTGAGGATACAATTGGTTATCCTTAAAAATTTTAGAGAATAGTTTATTGCTAACATTAAGTGTGTTAGCAATTTGTCTTGTACTTGATTCCGGACGATCTTCAATCATATTGAGAACCTCTTCTTCCAGTGCCACCGTTCTGATTACTCGTGGACTACCACAATCCGTAGTTCGTTTTCGAAAAATCTCTCTTTGACAGAGACGTTGGTGAAGATGAGCAAAAATTGTGTGATGAGGTATCACGCGCTGAGGATACATCTCTGCATAGAGCCATCTAGCTTCCAAAGATTTTCCATTGGCACGACCATACATGGAATGCATATCGGCCATTTCAGCGTTAGTGTAATTATTCATATTGAGGATTCAAAAGACAGAATTGAACTTTCAACTACCACACAGAAATCGAAGCGTCTTGACACCCACCTACTAGATTTTTTCGATTTTAAAATACTACGATTGAAGTCACAAGTTGTGCAAACAAAACGTGACAGCCACCTACTAGATTCTTTCGATTCCATTTACAGCAGATCCGTTCATGCACAATGTTGTATTTTATTTTTTTATTAGGAAACTTGCTTTTACGGACACAACACAAAAGTAAAAAAAGTTTTGCAGTGAATCGTTCGTTTCAAAAAATTGAGAAATTGTGTTTCGATAAAAAGTTTTGGTAAGAAATGGAATAGGCGTTGCATGTTTCACCCCTTTAAAAGATCACAACAAAATTAAAAAAATATTCATAGGTAGCCTTTTTATTTGTAGAAGGAATCAATAGTAGTACCAGTTTACAAAAAAGGAGATGAGACAGCGATCACTAATTATAGACCGATATCTCTAATAACACATCTATCGATAATTTTCGAAAATTTTTTAAAGAAACGGTTAGCTTCTTATATATCCAAATATAATCTAATATCGAGTATGCAGTATGGTTTTAGAGAGAATATCTCCACCCAAGACGCGTTGTTGGCACTAACTACGAAGATTTCTTCTGCTCTGGATGGGAATATGCCAAGTATTTATTGATCTGTCTACAGCTTTCGACACTGTAAGCCACAGTCTCCTCTTACAGACATTGGAAGATATTGGCATCAGAAATAATTGTTTAAAACTTTTCGAAAGTTATCTTGCCAATAGAGTCCAGTCTGTCAGAGTGGATGATGTGCAAAGCGATCAAATGCAAATTGAGTATGGAGTTCCTCAAGGGACTGTTTTGGGCCCAATCCTTTTCAATATTTACATCAATGGCAAGTTCTCTATCAGGAGCAGTGGAGAAATACTAGGTTTTGCTGATGACACCGCAATATTTTATAAAGCAGACACCTGGTAAGAATTGAAAAACACAGTAGAGACAGACCTTCCTTCAATAAAAAAATGGTTAGAAAACAAATTACTTACTGTCAACCTACAAAAAACCTACTACCTACCTTTTAGCTGTAATCGGTCCAACACGCCATCATTCGATAGTCTCACGGTTACCACAATGAGTCAACAGTATATAATCCTGCCTAAAATGTTTTTTAAATATCTGGGAGTAATAATAGACACGAATCTCAAATGGGATTCCCATATTAACTATGTCTGTAATAAGTTACGTATGATTCTCTACAAGTTCAAATATCTGAAAGACATATTACCTTTCCATCAGCTCAAAGTACTGTACCATGCATTAGTTGAGAGCCACTTGCGATATTGTATAGTCGGATGGGGAGGGGCATTGAAAACATATATTCATCCACTGGAAATACTGCAAAAAAGGTTCCTCAAGCTGATTATGTCCAAAGACTATAAATATCCATCTGAAGAACTATTTCATGAAGCACATGTATTCGATATTCGTCAGCTTTTTTATAATAATATCAATATAAAATACCACCGAGAAAAACCTATTAATTCAAACCTACCTAATCATAATCACCAAACTCGAAAAAAACACTATCACAAAATCCCACAAATGCAAAAATCTATTGGCCAGCGGTCATACCAATATATGGCTCCGAAAATGTATAACTCCATACCTCTCCATATACAAAAAATTGATAACTTGATACTATATAAGAAAGAGTTGAAGATGTTCATTCACAGCCAACCTAGAGAAAGAGTTGCCGACATGGTAATGTGATTTTAATTTTAAAACCCTATACTCCGAAGCTTTAGTAACGTTCTAATATGTCTTGTTTAGTCCAGCTCTATATATGTATGTATCCATGTGTGTATTTATTTGATTCATTCTTCTCTTATTCCTTCATGTCCACATTTTAATCTTATTTTAAATTTATTTTTAACACCTTTACTCATAGTATACTATTGTAATCATCAGTCATATGTGTTCCATTAACTTTTAATCATGTGCTCTTATTTAGTTATTTATGAAATTTTATTTATTCTATCGTGAGGAATACGAACTACATTGTTTTATTACATATACTAGATTTTAATTATATTTAGTGCATGTTGTTTCACAACATTGTGTGTGAACTTTTTAACTAGTTATTTTTGTGCATTTATTTAATCAATTATATATATATTTAAAAAAAAAAATAAAAAAAAAAATAAAAAAAAAAAAATAAATAAAAAAAAACATATACAGTGGTTCAAGAAAATAAACAACTAACAATATATATATATATATATATATATATATATAAGGTAAAGAAGAACTTGCCCACGAAATGCCATTTCTTCAACTCTTCAGCAATTTCAGGAAAACATTTTTTTTTTTCTCATTTTAGGAAGCGTGACACTTTTCAAGGAAAGGCCTTTGAGCTTTTGTTTACATGGAAGACCCCCTAAAAACTTTCGCACTTATTTGGTAACACCCTATATAATACTCATATGTAATAAGGTGCAGTTTGATGATTATGTTATTAATAGATATGATTTCACTTCGATATACATTGTTTCCAGGGCATTGCATAGTTCTATCTCTCAAACTGGCGTTGGGTCATATAGTATGGCTATTACTTCGTTCGGAGGGTGGAATTGATGAACGAGTGCTTCTCTATTCTCAAGTATCGAATAACACGAATGATTGACATCATCAGAAGTCAATGAGGACCGAAATTATAGGTGTTACAATCATCTGTTCTCGTATGTCATTGTTTTCAGTAGGCACCCAGTTACTTTCCAAGTCAATTCCTACAATAAATATTTTTGATCAAGAGCAGGCAAATGCGTGAAATACGTTCTAATCGACCTCAAACCTACTTGTCAACATATTAATTCCTTTTGAATGTGAATATTGCGTAACTACAATATTTTAATTATTGAGAACAGTGAAAGTAGAAAAACAATATATTTTTTCATGACTTACTGTTACTTTATTATTGGCAAATTGACCATTCAACGAATTGTAAGGCAATTCAGCTTAGCAGGTCAATCGTATCGTATCGGAGTGACGGCGATTTCTGCAGTAGACTCCATAGCCTTAATCTGATTTCTGATGATTTGGTAAATGATATTGCTATATAGTTCTACAACTTGTGTGATAATTCAATTAAAAAAAAAACTTTTTTGCATGTACAAAATTATAAACCACATATTAATTCAGCCACAAAAGGATTTTTCAATAAATTTTGTCTTTCTTGGAAGTGTCGGTAACCCAACCCAATTCCCGGAAAAAATAGTTTTGAAGTAAAACAAATAGTTTTATATATTTAAATTATTTTCACACCAATGGAGTAGTAGAAATCAGTACAATTTTACTCAAATCCCATATACTTTTCATATAAATGCGAGTTATTTGGGCAACTTATCGTTTTTATTTATGTCATACCCAATTGATCATAATGTTAAATAACTACTAACGATTGCGAAAATTTTCTTCTGTGGTAATAAGAGCATGCGATTTTATCGTTCATATATTTTACAAATTTTCGATAAATCATCTTGTCTAGAAATTTTACTGGGTGCAACTTATGGTCTTATCATCGCTTGAGTTGAATTTCCTAGGGGCAAATTGTTTAAGAAAAAAATTATGAATTAATGCGATTAAATCCTTCGGTACGAATTATATTTGATGATAGTAACTCTCGACTCTCAATGCAAACTGAATAAAAGTTCCCAAAATCATTGTTCAATCAATGAATCAATCAATATCCGTTGCTTGGCCTCGAATATTCGTTTTCACTGGAGAAAATAACAGACCTCATGTCAAGTAAATGATCTTCAGTGACATTTATTCTTTGCGATTGATCCAGAAATGAATGAAATGACAATTTACCATTTTAAAGTCAATTACTCAAATTGTATCTTGTATGAGTAATAAGTACGTGCATTCATAGAATTGTGAAGTACTAGCGAATTTCCTAGCGTGACAATAGTTATTCACCTAACAAGTGCGGTCGGTAAAGGTCAAGAATATGAGATCACCCAGTATATTCACGAAATTTTCACAGACGCTCCAGAAGACGATAAAAACAGTATAGCAAATTTTAAGAGATATGGCCCCCGAAGGTCCATAAAGAGAGGTTATGGAATGTCACTATTGGAAATTGTAAACTAATATAAATAATACCTTTTTACACTAAAATAGTAACTGTACACTCATTTAACGTTTTAGTAATATTTAAATCACTTAATGTTCGATAAAGTCATAAAAAAACTCCGATTACGTTTCATTAAATTTTTCATGTGAAATGTCAAAAATCAAATATTGTATTGGTGGTTGCATTGTGTTTATCTTGTTGACGTTTTCGCGTTTTATGAACATGCCATGTTGCCAACTATTCAAGTGAATGAGGCCAATCCGGATTTTCGCAAAATTTTCACGAAATTATCACAAGTGCTTCAAAACTCGATGAAAACACTTCAGCAATTGGAATTTAAGCGCGGAAAAAGATATTTTAGGAATTGTGACCTTTTAAAGTTCAAAAAAGTGGTTTCGCTTCTTCAATATTAGAATGTGTAGATGGGTTCGTCAACAGCACATTTGCGTATTCGTTTGCACATTTGCGTATTTTATTTTTTGCTTTTCAGTTTCTTTTTTTGTCAGTTTCATTTAGGTTAAAAGTTTTATTACGTATGAAATCGGTTGGATTAAAAGGTTCGCGAGCGGAGCGAAGCGTCGCTTTGTAAGGTTGATTAGCTTGCTTTCAACTTGGATAACAAGGTTATCCAAGTTAGGTTAGGTGGTGTTTCTTCTTTTTGGGTTGGTTGGATCGAAATGTTCGCGAGTGGAGCGAAGCGTCGCTCTGTAAGGTTGATTAGCTTGCATTCAACTTGAACGGCACGGTTAGCCAAGTTAGGTTAGGTTGTGTTCCCTTTTTTTACTTAAGTAAGTAATTGATTGGATGGCGTGTCTCGGCCAGACATACGAGGAAACATCCAAGTCAAACGCGTGTCTTGGTACGGTTTACACTGACTTAAAACAATATGATCTGACGTCACATTATTTTGATAGGTTTGGTAATTTTCTAAATGCGACAAATCAACTTCATGCCTAATTTTCAAAAGCTATTCGACATTCCCGAGAAGCGTGGTGAAATATTCTTTGCATTTGAAACTTCTATTGATACCTATATCTATCAGGACTAGGTACCATATCGTCTTTTCATATGCTGAAATGATTATCATTTATATGCTCAATATGTATGTCTTATAGAAATTCAGTACTTTTTCTTTCCCTTTGGAGACATAGGCAACGTCGCATATAAATAACTTCAAGATCCACGAGATTCGGATAAACATAACAGCATCAGCAATGTTTGATTTTTGACATTTATTGTGTAAAATTATATGAAGGAGTTTTTTTATTACTTTATGGAAAAATAAGTTTTTTTAATGTTACTAATACTAAAACGTTAAATGAGTGTGCAGTTAGTATTTTAGTGTAAAAAGGTATTGTTCATATCAGTTTACAGTTTCCAATAGTGACATTCCATAACCTCTCTTTATGGACCTTCGGGGGCCCATATCTCCTAAATTTATTTTTTCCGCGCTAAATTTTCGATTGCTATACTGTTTTTATCGTGTTTCAAAACACCTGTGAAAATTTCGTGAAGATACTGGGTGATCTCATATTCTTGACCTATTCCGTGCGGTCAAGCCATTAAGTGCGAAAAATACCATTTCCTCATGTGTTAGGTACAACATTTTTCCTACGAGTATAAGAGGGAAAGGATACCTAATATATTCTTTATTTATTCATTAGATCTGACATGAAAGACAGTTTGTTGAATTATCGACAGGTGAGGATGCTGCTTCGCGAGAAACTGATGCCGATGGGAAACTGGAGTTTGGTATTGAAGTGATTGAACGTTTTTTTAGAATATGATGAGCAATCTTCTGCTTATTTTCGAGCGAATTTTCGATGTATGATTCTGCCATAGACGTAGATTCCCATCCACCATGCCTTTTAATGTTGGTGAAGTTGGCCCCAGAGTAGGCCAACATTGTGGCTGACGAACGCCGGAAACAATGACCGATGTAATTTTCAGGATTTGGGAGGTCCAAGTACATAGCAATGTTAGTAGATATGCTATGCCGATTCTGGGCCACCTCTCCGTTCATCGGTTACTCCCGCCACATGAGAGGGGTGGGGAGTGGTTGTATGTGGGTAGGGTGGGGGGTGAGTGGTCTGTGATTGGTCGGAATGGTGGCAGCCATGTTGTGTATGGGCGTGTGTGAATGAGAGTGGGGGTGGAGAGAGCTGTGATAGGTCGTGGGAGTGGTGATAGCCGCTGGCCGCTATCCAATGGCCGCAGCCATATTGGGGGGTGTCAACCAATATCCGTCAACGGCATTGGTCGGACGGAAGACTGAATGGTTGTGGGTGTGTCCTGTTATGAAAATCGCCTACTTAGACGAAAACTCCATTTTCACCAAAAATACGTTTTCTGGTTTTTGGACTTTTGTAATGGGACACCCGGTACATTCGTGAAAGAAAGTTAATTTTTATAGGGTACGGAACCCATTTGTTATTCAACAAACTCAGACTTGGCGTTTTGGACTGGGTGCAGAACGCGAACTGCCCTTGCCCGCCTCGTTCATTCAATTTTGTTCAGTAAGGAACACATCAATTTTAAAATCCAACTCATACTTGGTATTTTTAAATCTAAAAGCTTTCACGAGTGGCCCCCATATACATCTCCAATTGTTTCGTGAGGACAGCCTGTACAAGTATAGTCAATAAACGCGAATATTTTATTAGAAATATTTCGATCAAGAACTCAGTGGATTTCATAGAAAAATGTATTTCGAGGATTGAGTACGGTTCAGAGAACCTAAAAACGGATTTTCTAAATTCATTTTGACTGTCTGTTGCATAAGAGCACTTTCAGTATTGAAAGGGAAATTTCGTTATATTTCCAATATGAAGAAATATCTATAAGCTTATATATACGACCAGGGTAACTGGCCACTATCCTAACAGTTGTTATAAGTTTTCCAAGTAAATTTCGGGTCCCTTTATTTAGTAAATACCATAATGAAATTTATTAGAAACTTATATAAGTCGCAAGTGTAGTTCTAGGTCACAGGTACGCTAACCACCGACTCTAGACAAACCTACAGATGGTTATAAGTTTCCATCGTAAAATACGAATGTTTTTACAGTTTAAAGATATAGCTACTTTCAGAATGAATATGCCATCGGTTTACGAGTTCACAAAACTCAGATTCGATATCTGAATGAACTTTCCGAATCGGAAATTCATTACTGGTTAAAAGAGTACTATATCGCTTAATCCACAATACAGGTAATTTTTATTTGGAAGGTATGAAAGTCAATTAGGAATGTCGAGTGCCTCTAGACGGGACGTCGCCGGCGCTTCGCATTGTCTGTTTGGGTTCGTACCTGACCTACCTCAAATTTCGACTCTTTAATCCGATTTTGGGTCGGCGCTATCGGATTTGGGTCATATCGGTCGGTGAACCGATATGAACTTTAATCTGAATTTTAAATGGACTATATTTTGATACTTGTACAGTCGCCTCATAAATACATCGTTAGTTTCCTCGATCAAAATTGATCGTCATTTCACAGTTATGTTGGATTTTCGATAGCTGTGTTTATTCGTAAATTCAGGATTGGAATGACGAGGAAACTGGCCGTGTTTTTCTTAAGTACTGATCCATGGTTTGTTCAG
>JAFIRS010006958.1:0-29839 GCA_018342105.1 Gonioctena quinquepunctata | reverse complement strand
TTTTGTTTGTGTTTATGGCAGTTTTAATGGCTCATTAGTAAACATTAAAATTTAAATTCCATTCAGTATGATATTAATTACAGATTAAGGAATCAGTATCTACTTAAAGAAATTGCTCGAAGTGACCTCCATTCACTTCCTGACAGTGAAATATCCTATTTTTAAACTCTTCTCGTACTTTTGCAAATGTGTCTGCGGAAACAGCCTCACATTCTGCAACAATACGTTGTTTTAAAACGTCAATATTGTCAGGTTCAGTGGCGTAAACCTTCGATTCAAAGTACCACATAGGAAAAAATTCAAAGGTGTGAGTTCCGGTGATCGAGCTGGCCATTCCGTTGAACCTCGTCGTCCAATCCATCTACCGTCGTCCAATCCATACTCCTCATCCAAATACCGTCTAACTGCACCGTAATAGTGTGGGGGAGCACCATCCTGTTGGAATGTTATTTCCAAATTGCGGAATTCATCTGGATTATCTTCCAAAATTTCAAGGATTAACGGTTCTATTGCGTTTTGCAACAGCTCCAGATGAACCGCACCAGTTAAATTAGTATTTAAAAAAAGAGGCCCAACGATGTGGTTTCCCAGGATACCCACCCAAACATTCATCTTCTGGGGAAATTGGGTATGTGTTTCACGGAACAGGTGAGGATTTGCGTCACTCCAATACCTCACATTCTGTGTATTTACATTTCCATTGAGATAGAAAGTACTTTCGTCACTAAAACGAATTGCTTTGACATAGTCTGGCTGTTGGTTAATTTTAGTTTCCATATTTTCACAAAATTCTAGTCTTCGGTCTGGGTCGTCGTCTGAGAGTTGATGAACCATTTTAATTTGTATGGATAAAATATGTTTTTCTTCAACACCCTGTGTACTGTACTTCGACTGACGTCACAGGTAGATGTAACGTGAGTTGTTGAAGAAATAGGATTAACTATTACTTCTGGCAGTATATCAATTTTTTTCTCATCAGAAATTTGTGGTCTGCCAGATCGTTTCGCATCATTAAAACTACCCCCTTTGTTTCAAACTGACGGAGAAGCTCCCTTAAATGTGTTCTCGAAACGGGGCGATCGGGAAACCTCTCATTAAAAATGCGTTCTGCTGCATGAATATTTTGTCTAGTTTCACCAAGAATTAGGATCGCTGCTACTTTATCACCTAAAGCACGTACCATTTCGCTTCTTGAAGCACTTAAACGTTCGGCTCACAACAGTTTAACAAATTATTAAAATGTACAAAAATATTGAAAGTACCAAAAGCTGCTAAAACAGTTAAACGTTCGATCAACAATACACAAATTATTAAATGTAGAAAAACTTGGACAATTACAAAAACGTCGAATTAGGGAGACTAACAAAAACGTCAGCTTATTTGACAACTATCCAGAGGCGGAGCTTGAATTTGGAATTTTAGTATCAACTGATTTAATTCATCACAGCTTTGCGTGTTTTGAAAGCGAGTTGCCAAAACTGCCATAAACACAAACAAAATTAGTATCATTACATAGGTTTTTTCGATACCTTTCAAAAGAGGTGTCGCTTGCCGTAGGGTTCCATTTAAAATTATCGGTCACAATGGCCTTGTGACGTCATCTTTGACGATTTCGTCATCTATCATCACTAGTAGGGAATATTACAACCTTTAATATACAGTTTCCAAATTTCACTTGTTTATGTATAATCGTTCCAAAAATAAGAGGGGGGGAGCGGACTTTTGAGAAGCACTGTATATTCTTTATGTAAGGAATATTCAACAATCAACTCTAAGTAGAATCATCTCTAAATTGAAAGCTACTTGATTATTGATGAAAAACACACTGGCCAATCAACCTACTAGCTTACTGAGACGGGATTTTTGAAAACTCGAAGAAGGTTAGGTTAGGTTTAAATAATTGAACTTTCAACTACCACATAGAAATGTAAGTAAGTAATCTTTAATATAGGATATATCCTAATCTTACAATAGATATAATAGCTAATAAACAGTTACACGTAGAGCCAAAAATTTCGATAACATCCAAATCTGAATAAGAATAACAACAATAATAAAGATAAAATAGATAAAAATATAGTAAAAAGTACCTATACATAAATACAAGAATATGGTAAAATACACACAACCAACTAACGCTCTAGATACTCCACTAATTCCCTTTTAAACCCTTTCACAGTATTTGTCTCTTCAATGGTATTTGGTAAATTGTTAAATTCCCGTAGTCCCACCAGTATGAGTTCTATATATATGAAAATGAGCATTGGATCTTGTCTCGTGTTCATGTATTTGAATTTTAAAAACAAAAAATTCGTTAAAATATGTTGGTTGGAGACCTTTGGTTATTTTAAAAATAAAAACCATTGTTAAAAAGAACAGTCGATTAGAAATCGACAGCCACTGCAGCATATTTAACATGTAGTCAATGGAAGTATAACGACTGCATCTAAAAATAATTCTCATACACCGATTTTGAAGTTTTTGAAGTTGAGAAACCCTATTTAGGTTTATTAAATACATTAAAGGAAGCTCAAAATTAGGTTCAATTATACAATTATATGTTAATATTCTGGAGTTAAGAGTCAAATTATTTGCTATTCTAGAAAAATTCTAACTTTTTTGAATTTTTTTTTTATAACATTTTCAGCATGACTGTTCAAACTCAGAGTGTTGTCTACAATAACTCCCAGATATTTTATTTCAGACACATATTCCAAGGCAGTGTTTTCAATTTCAAACTTTATTTCATTATAATCAATAGAATTCAGTTTATATTTGGTTGTTATCACCATAACTTTTGTTTTAAATGCATTCAACTTTAATTTATTTTCATGTAAATACCCTTCGATATTCTTCATAGGACCTCTGAGGGTATCCACAGCATTATTCAGTTCGGTATTCGAAGTATAAACCAATGTATAGTCTGCAAACAGATTAAGTTCATGTTTCCCAGGAACATAGTAAATATCATTTAGGTATATTATAAATAAAAGTGGACCTAGTACACTTTCTTGGGGAACACCAATGTTAATATCTAAGTCATCAGATATTTTTGAATCGATTTTTGTTTTCTGTTTTCTTTCACTAAGGTAACTAATGAACCAAGCCAGCACAGAGCCTGTTAATCCATAATAATTAAATTTTTTATCAAAATATTTCAAATGCTCGCTTGAAGTCAAGAAAAACAGCAGCAGTATATTTATTCTCATCATACGCAATTTTCCATTTAGAGAAAGTATACTGAACAGCTGATTCACAGGAATGATTTTTTCTAAATCCTGACTGTTGACCTAAGAATAATTCATTATTATCAAAGTATGTAACTAACTGCTCGTGAACTGCTAGTTCAAGGACTTTCTCCAAAGTTGGTAGATTCTTTATTGGGCGAAATTCGCTTGCTTCAATTGTATTACTAACCTTTGGTATAGGAATAACAGAAGTTATCTTCAGTTGATCCGGAAATATTCCTTTATCCAGCGATGTATTTACCAAGTTTAATATCACATGCCCAAATACCTCGAATGTTTCTTTTAAAAATTTGCTATTCAGTACTTGTTCTTATTGGCTAATGAATGAATACTCTTTCTCAGTTCAATCATGGTTAATAGTCTGAATTTGGGGAATGAACTGTTTATAACTGGATAGTTTGTGGATGACCATTCCTCAGATTGTGGGATACTATTAGAAATATTTAAAACACTATTTACAAAATAATTATTAAAATTATCCGCTATCTCATTTTCACTAATTGTTATTGAATTGTTTTCACGAAAGATGATTTTATTGAGTTTATGATTATTTATTGGATTTATTATTGATTTAAGATGTTTCCACATTTGTCTTGGATTGTTACGATTTGCGTCAATTGGCTGTTCATAGTAAAGATTTTTTTTATGTTTCAACATACTAACATACTGATTTCTAACAATTTCATAGTTTCCCCAGAATTGATCTCGCCGAGTTGAGTTGTAATTATTTTTAAATGTTTTATATATTGCATCTCCTTCCTTGGTTTTATTTCTTAATTCAACATAGTAAGGTAACTTATTATTTTTTTATTGACATAGTGTGTTCCGGTGCAAGATTATCTACAATAATTTTAGTTTTGTGAAATATTTCATTCAAGATTTCGTTAACATCAATTGAATTTAAAAGCCATGTTTGATCAATTAGTTCAATATTTATTTTCGAAAATGTCTCAGAAGTAATATTTCTAACAAACATATTTTTTTTCAGGAACATTTATATTTGATTTGAAACAATTGACCGATATCATTGAATGGTCACTTATCTTAGGAGTATGAAAGACAGATGCTTGAACATTTTTACAATTTGTTACTACATAATCTATTAGGGTTTTTGAGTTTATTGTAATTCTAGTATACTGCGTAACTATTCGAGCAAAACCATACATATTTAACAAATATTTGTTTTTTTTTGCTATAGAAAGCATTGTTATCAGCATAATCAATATTAAAATCACCCAACAGTATAACATTATTTTTAAGAAAATAGTTTTCAAATAGTTACTTCAAACAATCAATAAACACAGCATCACTTGAACTGGGCGAGTGATACAGTCCTCCAATCAACCACTCCTTATTTGATATTTTTATTTCAACACATCTCATCAAATAATTTCCAGGAATAATACTGTTTCTTCGAATTCTGTAGTCCACTCCCTCATTTATAAAAATTATAATACCTCCTGTATGCCGACTATCACTGTCACAGCGGACTGCACTGTAGTTATTGATTTGTATTTCAAAATCTTCTATATCTTTGGTAACTCTTGATTCACTTAACACTATAACTGTGGGGTTATAACATACAATATAAGCAATAATTTCAGTTTTATGTGGCAAAAAACTTTCTGTGTTTAAATAAATAATGTCTTTATTAACATGAGGGCAATTATACACTTCTGGATCTTCTCTTATTGTCGATAATTTTTTGAAGGGGGAAAATCAACTAATGTTGGAATGTTATTTATATATTTTATATATTTATTTTGTATCTGTTAAAAAAGCGGCAAAATAAGTCATTATATTTTCTGTTTTTTTGCTTGAGCATAGTTGTTTTCCATGTCTGAATTTTGCACCCTAGTCAGTAAAAATTACCACTATTATTGTAAAACAAGTTATATCTCAAAGATTATCGGTAACAGGAGATTGACATTTTGCATAAGTGCTACATACCTACCGAGTATGTACGTACTCGAGAAGGACTTTCAGAAATTTAAATCACAAGGGGTTGAAACTACCCTCTGAATATCTGAGTAATTTTTAATTATGAAACTGTTTATGAAAGAACGGGAAAACAAGTTGCTTCTAGATCATTTATTCGCTATTATTCATGTTTCAATTTTGCACCCTAACCTATTAAATCTACACCTATCATAAAACAGGATATATCCCCATGAGTATCGGCAATAGTAGAATGCAATTATGCATGAGGGTTACATTCCAGGGGTAAGTACGAACTCTGGAAGGATTTCCCAAAATTATAATAACTTGAATTAGTTAGGTGTGCGCTTAGACAGTGCACATGACAATTATGTAAAACGGGTTGTCTACACCTCTGGGGGCGTTTTTATCCATGAAGAACATATTATTAATTCAAGCAATAAATAATTCAACCATATCACTTCTGACAGTGGGTGATAAATAAATGCTACGGCCCACCATGAAATGTCTAAAAAATATACAGTGTGTGCTTCTTAAGATAGAAGCACCTCTACAACTTCGTTATTTTTCCTTGTTTTCAAATGCCATCTCGTAGGGCTCAGTCGAATCTGATATACAGTTATAGTTCACTTCACAAATTGATTATTTGGCATCTAATTTCAATGAAAATATTGAGAAAATGGGCATCAGTGACCATCATGGTTTGATATTTCAATTAAGAGTTGATCGTTTGTAAAAAAATTATAAAGTATTGAAAAAATTTACGAAACGAAATACGTATCAGGAGAATTTATTGAAACTAAGAGAATTTTTGAGCATTGAAGACTATCAATCTGTATATGGAAGTGGCTTAGAAATAAACGAAGTATACTCGAATTTTTCCAACATATTACTGTATGCTTTAGATCTTACATGTCCCTTGATAAACATAAAAATTGATAGACAATCCACAATGAATGAACGGATAACAATAGAACTCTAGGCTGACGGCAGACAACTGAAGGAAATCTATTGTTTTACTAAAAACGACCATGATCAAATTGTACTCGATTTGTATCGTACGATAAAAAAACAACATGGAAAAAACATTAAGGGGTGTAAACGAATATATTATCAAAATAAAATAGCCACATCAGATAGTATACAGAATAAACAAAAGCAAATATGGAAAACTGTTGATATATTTACAGGAAAAAAACTTTGGAAGAATCTCCACAGGAAATGTATATTGAAAATATACTGGTCGGAAATAAAGAAATTATTGCTGATTCTTTTGCTGAATATTATGCAACCGTGATTCCAAATAATGTACATCAATTTAAAAATGAAATCCTATTGGGTACCACGGATTTAATCGCTAACATGTATAGCTTTTATTTCAATCCTGTTACACCAACTGAGGTCTTCAATGTCATCACTGAACTTAAAAATAAAAATTCAACCGGAATGGACTGCTTCTCTACACATAATTAAATATATATATATATATATATATATATATATACCGGGTGTACCAGTATACCTGTTCCAATGGATTATCTCAGCCCTTTCGAAAGATAAAAATTTGAAAATTTCAATGATCTCCAATTCGTTTAAGGAACCTTCAACTGAGAAAAACCAAAATTGAAAGTCACTTCCGGTTTGACCGGAAGTGACTCTGACTTATTTATTTCGAATAGCATCCTGTATATTTTTTGCAATTTTTCATTTCTACTCAAAATTGTCTTTCCAACGATGTATCACACTTTGTATTTTACATTTGATTTAATGGAGAAAACGTCAATTGAAATTTCAAATTGAAAGAATTGCAGTAGGCTATGATATTTTGTGTAATCTTGATTTTGACTTCAATAATAATTGATAATTCATGAACAATTTTGCATTCGAGATGATGAAGAGAATGTCAAATTTCAAATTATTAGAATTGTAGTAGAACTGGAAGAATTGATAATTCTTAAATGAAAACCTTAGTGTGCCATGGAAACATTTGAATACATTTGTTTATAACTTTGACAGTTAATAATTCTCAATAGTTGTGTGCGTGTCAGAGAAACCAACATTCAAGAATGAATAACCGTGAAAATGATGATAACTTCATAATCAAGAGAAAATGAAAACCTTAGTGTGCCATGGAAACATTTGAATACATTTGTTTATAATTTTGATTGTTAAAATAATCGTCGGGCTGCCCTACGTGCATACAGAGAGAAATACCCTGATAGACGAATGCCAAGCGCTATGTATTTCACACGCTTGGCTTCGAATTTGGCAACAAGTGGATCATTTCATAGAAAGCGTACTGTCTTCAAAAGAAAAAATGATACGGACGAAGATTATACAAAATATCATAGCCTACTGCAATTCTTTCAATTTGAAATTTCAATCCACGTTTCCTCCATCACATCAAATGTAAAATACATCGTTGGAAAGATAACTTGGAGTAAAAATAAAAAATTGCAGAAAATATACAGGGTGCTATTTGAAATAAAAAAGTCAGAGTCACTTCCGGTCAAACCGGAAGTGACTTCCAGTTTTTGTTTTTCTCAGTTGAAGGTTCCTTGAACGAATTGGAGGTCATGAAATTTTCAAATATTTATCTTTCGAAATGGCTGAGATAATCCATTGGAACAGGTATACTGGGACACCCGGTATATATACAGTGTGTCCCAGCTAAAACTTGTCACCCCCCAAATCTCCGAACTCGTGAAAAAAATTGAAAATCGCTCAGACCCGTCGATTTTTATTTCAAGGGGGAACCCTTTCACCAAATACATCATCATTGTGTTGTCAACCCCCTCAGCCCCAGCACCCCCTACTTCAGAATTTTCAATGGGACTACTATACTTGTGATACATCATTTTGGAGGGAATTCAATCCCAAATACATCGATGTACTGAAATTGAGTATCGATCAAGTGTTGTTGAAGTTTGAATGAAAACTAAGTTTTATCAAGATATTTCTATTTTTCATCACATAAAATGTTATCATCGTAAGAAAGGTTCAAAATGTGAGCCATTCAGTTCCATACAGAAGTATAAGCGATTTTCGAAATGTCTTCGCACATTTCTCAACATATCTGGAGTCACTGCACGGCACTCCACAACAATTCTCCTGCGTAGATCATCAAGAGAAGTTGGCTGTGTAATATAAACTTTGGATTTCAAATGACCCCATAAAGAGAAGTCTAATGGTGATAAATCAGCCGGCCATTCTATTGGTCCTCGCCTTCCAATCCATCTCCCTGTGAAATTGTCATCTAAAAATTGACGTACAGGTGCAACAAAATGTGGAGGAGCTCCATCTTGTTGAAAGGTGAGCTGACCTTCAAGTAAAGTAGCCTATCATCGTCTTCAAGTAACTGAGTGATTCTGGGGTTCACAGTTGTATCAAGAAGTTCAAGATACGTTTGTCCGTTGAGGTTACCATCAATAAAATATGGACCCACACTATGGTCTCCCAGAATACCAGCCCAAACATTCAATTTCTGGGGAGTTTGTGAATGAGTTCCCCTTTACCATTGGGGATTTACGCCACTCCAGTATCTGCAGTTGTGCCTGTTCACATGGCCATTTAAATAAAAAGAAGATTCGTCAGAAAAGCACACATTGTAGAGGTAATTATTATCACCAATCAATAATTGACTCATGATTCCACAAAACTCTGTACGTCTGTCAGGATCATCTTCATTTAATTCTTGTACATTCTGCATTTTATAAGGATGGTGTTATATATTAGGAATCACTCTGTATTTATGCTGACCTGATATCGATATTTATTTTTTTAATTTCACCCTCTTCCCAAGCATTGCCACGCCTCAAATATACCTTTTCTCCTTCTTTCAGTTCACGCAGATTCTTGGCATTTTTATTATAATAATATTGTTGTAATGATTGCGATCCTTGTTTTCTCTTTCTAATATATTTTTCTACTCTAGGTAACAATTCATTCTCTAGACTTGGAATTTTAGTTCTCAAAGTTCTGTTCAACATCATTTGAGCGGGTGATTTATTTATATTCTTAAGAGCCGCGTTTCGATACTCCATCAACATGGAATATATATATATATATATATATATATATATATATCAGTTCGTTGTTGCAAAGCTTTAGTCAACATTTTTTTTGCTATCTGTACTGCCCGTTCTGCAAGTCCATTCGACTGTGGGTAAGTTGGACTACTTGTTGTTAGTATTATATCCCACTCTTTCGCAAACATTTTGAAAATGTGACTAGTGAAAGGCATGTTATCTGACATTATTTCTTCAGGAATGCTATGACTCGAAAATACGTCTTTCAAAGCTGTTATAACACAAAGTGCAGTTTTTCCTTTCAAATTTTTGATTTCTAACCAATTCGAACTATAATCTATAACTACAAGATTAACTCTTCCATTGAATTCTAAAATATCTGTACCTACTTTTTGCCATGCTCTTTTAGGAATTGAATGAGGAAGAAGTAACTCTTTTTGATTATTATTTTGGAATCTTTGACAAATATCACAATATTCCACAAAACTTTCAATATCTTTACTGATTCTAGGCCAATACAAACACTCTCTTGCTTTTATTTTAATTTTTTCTATTCCTTGATACCCTTCATGTAGAAGATCGAGCATTCTCCTTCTCAAACAGGTTGGTACAATCAATTTATTATCAAGAAATAAAAGATCATCAGAATGCGACAATGATGTTTGTACAGACCAATAAGCTTTGGCTATATCATGAACATCATTTTTACTTTTCGGCCAACCATTCTGATGATAAAATGATACTTTTTGTAAAACGCAGTCATTTTTTGTTGCAAGTTGAAACTCTGATTTTCTCTCAGGAGTTATGGACAGATGTTCTGAAACAGAATGAACTATATTTTCTAATTCAGGATCGTCTTCAACTGGATCTTTCAAATAAGACCTAGACAAAGTATAAGCAAGATACATTTTTGTTCCAGGAATATACACAATTTTCAACTCATATTTAAGCAATTTTATCATCATTCTTTGTAATCTACTTGTAGCCTTTGTTATATCTTTGTTCAAGCGGTTTGTGATCTTAATGCACTGTTATTTGTTTACCATATACATATTGATGAAACTTTTCAACAGAAATAACGATTGCAAGCAATTCCTTTTCAATTTGTGCGTATTTTTTTTCTGTTTCGGTCAATGCTCTAGAAGAGTATGCCACGGGTTGGGACCCTTGCAGCAGACACGCTCCAAGACCATTCATACTTGCATCACACTGTATAACCACAGGTTCATTCACATCATGAAAACGAAAAACAGGGGAATTGCATAACATTTTCTTCAATTTACTAAAAACTTCTTCATGTTTTTCACTCCATTCAAACTCATCATCATTTCTCAATAACTGCCTTAGAGGGGCATTTATATCAGCATAATTTTCAATGAATACTGATACATAATTGATAGTACCTAAAAATCTTCTCAGTTCCTCTTTATTACTAAGAGTATCCATAGATAAAATAGCTTTAATTTCATCGGGGTCAGGTTTGAAGACCTCTGAACTTATGATATTCCCCAAAAACTTAACTGAATCAATTCTATATTGAAACTTCTCCCTGTTAAAAGTAATATTATTTTCTTTTGCAGTCCTGAAAACTTTCTCTATGATCATATCATGCTCATCACTATTTGCCCCTGCAATTATGAGATCATCAAAAACATTCAATACCTAAAGGGGGTATTCGAGACGTGGCAATGCTTGGGAAGAGGGTGAAATTAAAAAAATACATAATTCGCCAAGATCCTATATAGTGTCAACAAAACAAGGCGAATATAGACGTAATAGGATTAAATCTCTCCTAGGAGTTTTGAATCGGGGAAAGAGATAGAAACATTCAAAATGCATTAGATGATAATTTTGATATGCTCACTTGTAGCAATAGTAATGGTTTTACCGGTGATAATAATATTCATCATAATATGACCGGTTCATCATCAGGTTCAAGAAGTTCTGTTAGTGAAGAGAACTCTGATAATGATATAACTAATTCCAGTTTGCCCAGCCTAAGAAGGTCTACTAGAGAAAGGAAACTTCCAGATTGATTCAGCAGCTTTCAAATGAAAAATTGATTTTTATGTATTTTGAAAAAAAGAGATGTTATTTATGCTGACTTGATATCGATATTTATTTTTATAATTACTGTGGTTACGAATTGTACATCATTATGAAAACTTCTTTTGTACGAAGCTGAGCAATAGAAGATTGCAATCATAATCTTTTTGAATTATTCATAAGATAAAACAGATGGAATTTTGCTTCTTTTCGAATTCGCTGTACGCTGCTTTTCGAAACTCCAGAAATAGTCTCAAGTTGTCTTAAAGATTGAATGTTGTCCATCACTGCATGTCCTACAACTGCAACAGCGACCCCTTCATTTCTCATAGGCTTCTCTCGTTCATGTTTTTTATTCAGCACTGATCCCGACTCCATGAACTTATTCATCAATTGAAGCACGTACTGATATAATGTGGTTTTTTCTGGATGAATTTCATTGAAAATTCGAGCCGTAGCTCTAGCACATCGTACATTTTCAAAATACGCAGCTACAATGGATATTCTCTCTTTGTTGTATGTTATGTTGTATCATATATGTATTATTTTCTTGTTCTGTATTCTTCGCGTGTCCTGTGTCCTGTTGACATCACTTTTGACAGATTTGTTTTTGCAAAGAATTATAAAAACTAAGTTACCTATCTCTGAAAACTTGCTGAAACCAAATTTGATTGATCCCACTGAAATACAATTAAAATTAGAAGCAAAACAATTAAAACAAAAACAATTTTTTGACAGACATGCAAAAGATCTTCCAAAATTCGAAAAGGGAGAAAACATACTAATCCAAAAAGGGAAAACATGGGAAAAGGGAAAAATAAAAGATATAGTTAATGAAAGATCATATATTGTTGAAAACTCTTGTGGAGGTATCTAAAGAAGAAATCGAAAATTCCTCAACAAATCCAATTTAAATTTTGAAAAAAATGATTGTATTCTGTACGACTTTGATATTACTGGTAATTCAACAGACATAATGAACGTAATCCCTACAGATGATAATTGTACGCAAAGTGTATCATCAGAATTTTTAGATTTGAACGAAACTTTGAATAATACCGATAATGCCGCACAAAATTGTAGTTATACTCAAATTGAAATTGAATCTCAGAATACTGGTGATGGCTTCGAAGAAATGCTCTCTGCTGATTCTAAAACTGAAACTAGTATTGAGTTGTCCCTAAACCATAACATTGAACTTTCTGTTCATAGTAATAGTTCTCAGTCTAGTACAAGTTTCAATGAGAAAACCAAGTTGAAACGTGTACATAAACCACCAACCTACTTGAGAGATTTCATTTGTAACAATAATATTACTGATAGTGACTGATTTATTAATGTTTGTTGATTTTAGCTTAGTTATAGTGTTTTGAAAAAAAAAAAGTGTTGTATGTTATGTTGTATCATATATGTATTTTTTCCTTGTTCTGTGTTCTTCGCGTGTCCTGTGTCCTGTTGACATCACTTTTGACAGATTTGACATTTGGCCATTCCGCTCGATGACCTACAAGGTGATGTACGACGTGAAATAATTAATCATCCTGAATAGTAACAGTGTTTTATTAAATATAAGAACCCAAGAATATAACACTCTTGTATAGTATAAACCATTTTCGAAAGTTTTCAAATTGTTGAATGAAGTGACTCGAATACATCAATATACCAAGGCGTAAACAAAGATATGCGTATACAAAAACACATGGCGACAATTTTTTTTCATAAAAACGTCTGTCTCACCTTCTTAACTATTATTTCTGACAGCATATTATTTTTCAATACAGTGGCGTACTCACAGTGAACCTTTCTTACGATGATAACATTTTAAGTGATGAAAAATAAAAATATCTTGAAAAAACTTAGTTTTCATTAAAACTCCAACAACACTCGATCGATCCTCAATTTCAGTACACCGATGTATTTGGGATTGAATTCCCTTCAAAATGATGTATCACAAGTATAGTAGTCCCATTGAAAATTCTGAAGTAGGGGGTGCTGGGGCTGAGGGGGTGGATAATACAATGATGATGTATTTGGTGAAAGTGTTCCTCCTTGAAATAAAAATCGACGGGCCTGAGCGATTTTCAATTTTTTTCACGAGCTCGGAGATTAGGGGGTGACAAGTTTTAGCTATATATATATCTGAATTCATCTGTGAACCACTGGCATACATAATCAATAAGTCTGTTGAGGACGAAGTTTTTCCAGACCTATTGAAAATTGGAAAAATAATTCCTTTATATAAGAAAAATGACTCTCGTGTAATCGATAACTTTACTATAGATCAGTAACCATTCCAAGTGTGTTGGCTAAAGTTATAGAAAAATATGTCTGTAATGAATCATTCCCGTTTTCGGTGAGACATAATATAATCAGCAGCTGTCAATATGGGTATTGCTCTGGCAAGTCGACGGAGGGCGCAGCTGCAACTTTCCTGGAGCATATTCATAAGGGTATCGACAAAGGTAAATTTGGAGCTGCCCTTTTCTTTGATTTATCCGGGGCATTTGACTCCATAGATTTTGGTATACTCGCTGAAAAATCATATGCCATAGGTGTTGGGGGAAATTCTTACATTGGTAATATCGTATATGAAGTTGAGGAAAGTATATGTGAAATGGGATGATAAGAACTCTGATATATTCAATGTAGACATTGGAATTCCACAGGGCTCAGTTTTGGGACCGCTTATTTTTCTAATTTATATCAATGGTACTGAGGTACTAAGTCAATATCACTTTTTGCTGACGACACTTCCATTTCAGAAGAAGCTGCTAGTCCTGCGGAACTTCAGTCGAAACTGAAACTGAGGTCACAAATTTACAACATGGTATCGCACATATAAACTTATAGTTAATTCTGATGAAACGATGTTAGTTCAATTCTTCAATGGAAGATACTCAGAAGAGCCTATACATGTTGATATCAATGATGTTACTATATATCCGTCTAAAACCACAGAATTTTCAGGCCTTCATATAATTCTGGATTGAGTTGGCAAATTCACATAAGTTACGTTTGCAAGAAAATCAACACCAGTTCCTATGCATTGGTGAAACTCAAAAAGGTTATGAATGAAGAACATTTGCTAAACATTTACTATGCGATGGTTTATTCAGTACTTTCTTACAATGTGCTTTTGTGGGGAGAAGGAATGAATATTAATAGAGCTTTCATCTCTCACAAGGATCATACGTTTGTTGTATGGCCTTCGTCACACAGATTTCTGTAGACCCATTTTTAGAGAAAAGAAAATTTCAACTCTACCATCTACATACATTCATGATTGTTTGCTCTTTGTAAAAAAACGGGAGTCTGAGTTCGAAACTAATTCAATGTGTCACAATTACCTAACAAGAAACGGAAATCCAATTAAACTGCAACAACATCGTACGAGATTGTTCCCAAAATCACCCTCCCTATCAGGTTCGAGAATATGCATTTGCCTGCCTACCTACCTGCCTAGCTGCCTACAATATACCAAATGAAAATTGGAATTGTTGGATGACGGTAATATGCTGTTTTTTTTATGTTCTGGTTCCCACGAAAAGGGATATCCTGTAATGTTCAGAGAACATCGTGGGAACCTAGGGAAAGAAGGTAGGAGTTGGTGTTCTTCTTAAATTTCTGAAGGTTGTATGCCTCGGGGAACACCTCCCTAGGCAATGAGTTCCAAAGCCTCGCTGTTCGTTGGATGAACGAGTCTTTGGAAAGTGATGTTCTGCAGGTCTCCAAAGTGACCACGAAGGGGTGTGATGACTGAACTTGACGGGTTAATCTCGAAGAGACTGCCAAAGCAGGAACGATTGTTGATATTTCAGAAGAGCATCGCCCATGAAAATATCTATAAAATAGAGACAAATCGACAACTTTTCTACGGTGTTCCAGACAAGTGAGCGAGTTTGTAAGCGAGGCATCACCGACGAGACAATTGCCCTTTTTGGACAGAATCCAATAGCCTCAGGATATGTTTAGGTGCCGCACTCCAAATATGGGAACAGTATTCAGGACAGGTCGGATCTGTGCCTTATAGATCATAAACAGCTGACTGGGGGTGAAATAGCTCTTGGCACGAAACAGAAAACCAAGTTTTTGGGATGCACTTTTGGCAATGGACCTCACGTGATTTTCCCAGGAAAGGTTATTGCTGAAAGTAATACCAAGCATCGATATGGATGGCTTCAGTCGTATGGTTACTCCTGACAAAGTTATGTTAGGCACAGTGAGATCGGCTTTTCTAGAGAAAAGACATGCTTGTGTTTTGTTTGCATTGAATTCTACCAAGTTATTAGATCCCCATTCGAGAATTGTTGCTAAGTCCATATTTATATTATTAACATTTCTTCCTCGTTCATTTCTGGTTTCACGGGCTGATATAGGGGCCCTGGAAGAAAGCGGTATGGAGGGTACTATCATCAGCAAAGCTGTGTACTGGACATGAAGTTGCTTTCAACAGGTCGTTGATGTGAAGTAGAAATAGTGTTGGTGCGAGAATGGATCCTTGCGGAACACCAGCATTTATGGTAGAGTGTCAGATGAAACTCCATCGACCACTACATGGAGAGACCTGTTTGAGAGAAAACTAGCAAGAGAGAACACAGCTGAGGGGCAAGCCATAAGACGGAAGCTTGGCGAGGAGTCCCTGGTGCCAAACTCGATCGAACGCCTTGGAGATATCTAATGCCACAGCTAAAGTTTCTCCATACTTTTCAATAGATAGCTGCCATATATGTGAGACGTAAGCGAGCAGGTCACCAGTTGATCTCTGATGGCGGAAGCCATATTCCTATCGTTGACAATTCCTGAGTTTTCCAGATATTTCATGAGCTCGATGTTGATGGCTTTTCCATGACCTTTGAAATAATAGATAGCAGTGCGATAGGTCTGTAGTTGCTAGGTAGGGCCTTTTGCCTTTTTAGGGACTGGCTGTACTCTTGCAATTTTCCAATTGGACGGAAATACCCCAAATTGTAAGGTGGTTGAACAACTTGCAAAGAACAGGTGTTAGTTCGGGGCACATTTCTTGAGAACAATCGGCGGGATTCCGTCAGATCCACAGGCTTTGTTGGTGTTGAGACCCAGCAAAATCTTTCTGATAGTACGTTGGCGAAAGGTGATCTCGGGCATGTGACTGTCAATAGGTGTAATGTTCGGGGTTGTTTTCCCGATGAATCCAGAGTGGAATTTCCAGCAAATAGGTGCGCAAAGATATTGGTTTTTTCCTGGGCAGTCGTTGCTAGTGTTCCATCTTCTTTGGTTGGGGAGGAAATGAGCTGGAAGTGAAGTTTCTTCCACAGCTTTAACGAAAGACCAAAATGAACGGATCCGTTAGGACATTCAGCAAGTTTTGATCTTATTTTGGCTTTGTGGGCATCTTTTGAGCATTCTATTGTCTCTTTACATATGCCTCTAGCCTCGACATATGCTGCTCTGGTCTCAGGGCCGGATTTTTTAGCATCGATGGTATGCCGCCTGTTTGGAAGCCACAGCTCTAGAGCAGTTTCTGTTAAACCAGGTCTTATCGGATGATGTTCTTCTTTCGGTATTCGGTATGTAAGTTTGCATCCCCAACATGATGATTTCAGAAATTGTCTCAGCACATCGTGTTGGATCTACTGAAGAGAAACAAACTCTCTTCCATGGAAACGCTGAGAAAAACATACGAAGACCTTCCCAGTCGGCCGAATTGTAATGCCACATGAGACGGGGTGGTATTGTTTGTAATGTAATGTTTGTAGAACAAGAAATACGTGGTGGAATTTCAGTTTGCAGTAATATATATGTGGAAGCTAATAAAAAGTACATGTCATCTGGATATGATCCCAAGAAACCATCCTCGTATATCATATATAACAATGACCTTTATGGAAAAGCAATGCCAGACATCTTACCTCATGGAGGGTTCTCGTGGATGGAAAGTGTTGAAAATTTCGATGTTATTATGTGTGGCATATTATGCTGATGAAGGGTATTCCAAACAAGTTGATTTAGAGTATCCTCGCCACTTGCATGATTTTCATATAGACTTGCTGCTGAACATGGCATACCGCAAGGTTCAAAACTACCGAAACCAATGACCGCTTCCCATGTGTGTTCTATTACAACAATATCATGCTTTTAAAATTTAATTGATCATTTTTAATATTTTTTGGGGCGTTCAAAACGTCAAAATCACGTTTTTTTTTCATACTTTTTTCATGCGTTCAAAACCCCGTTTTAGTCAACTAAAAACTTCAAAATGGCGTTTTTTCATTTCATAATTTTTTATGCGTTCGAAACGCCATTTTTAACGGTTTATGAGTGTTCAACAAATGAATCAAAAAATTTCCTCGTTTACATGTATTTCTCATGAGAAAACCTAATTAAAATGTAACAAAAAGAATATTTTCAAAGCATTTTTGTCATCTTGAAAACGTTTTCGTTTTATTTTCTGACAGATTTTTAAATACATTCGGAACGCCATTTCTGTCAACTCAAAACGTTGTTTTTTTACACATTTTAATGCGTTCGAAACGACATTTTGGTATACTCAAAACATGATGTTTTATTTTTGGCAGTCTGTTCTAGAGTCACCCAATCTATGGAATGGAAGATGATTTTGAAACAGTATTTTCATTTAGATAACTTATCATAAATCCATATATACAAAATATCTACATTATGAAGACTACAATTGAATGAACTCCCCTTCTGGTAGTGATGCCTACAGGGTGGTGAATTCTCCTTGTTGAATGAAGGAACATGAGTTTTCCAATTCTTCCAAATTTATCTCTTCTGTGGTATAGATTCTGTCTGAGGATTGAGTCCAGCAAATGATATTCAAAAAAACCTGAAGTATATAGTAATCCATGAGAGTTTTTTTCAAAATCTCCTTTGATCAGTTAGGAAAAAAATTGTTTGGTAATTGTTGCATTGATGTCCAATTTTAATGGCAATCTCTTTTGGTTCGAAGATTCCATCAACAACGAATGCTTGAATATCAATGAACGCTACTCTGATGATGTCGGCAGTAAACTAGACTATGACAGACAATAACTTTCATTATCTTATAATTTTGCTGAGTGAGAGGTGTTCGATGATGATGTCATGCACGATAACGCAATAGGCTCAAGTATTGTCGGGAAAACTGGAAGATGCTTCAATCTCTAGTTTGACGTCAACACTGGAACTCTGATAAGGATACAGGTCACCTTGTAGGCTCGTCTGGCCGTAGCCTACTATAAAACTTGATCCCTCTGGCCCATTGTATCTTACCTGACACGAATACAGGTACGGGAGATCTCAGTTGATCTACTACACAATAGCTCTCCGCTTGTCGCTCCCAGACCTTTTGTTTCACCATGTCGTATCCATTTGTTCCTGATTAAGGGCTAATTCGAGATCCCTCATAGCAGTTGCAACTACTGCCATGACCTAACAGTGCTGGAGGTTCATCTGGGTGGCACTCATGGTTTGTTCAGTACCCTGAAGAGTTCTCTTACGATCCTACACCATGCTCGGAAACAGTCATCATTAACCGAGAAGGCCATGAGTTGTCCTAATTTCCTTTCGGTTTATCGGCTCAGTGGTCATTTGGTCCCACGAGTGAGTGAGATGGGGATGAGTTGGTCCAGCTTGTGGTGCTTCCTGCACAGAACTAAGGCTAATTACTCCAAGGTTTCTCTGAGGCACCGTTTTTTTAGTCCCCGGTGCCATACATCCCTCGCCACGGCGCTCACAGCTTGGATTTGGGTCTGTTTGCCAGAGCCTCGTTAGTCGAGACGCGGCCTCCCAGATACCAGACGAATGTCCGCAAACAGCCCCATTAATCGCACGACCGCTGCCTATTCACCCCAAACCACGTGAAGGAGAGGTTGGACATTTGAGGGGCCCCTTCCATTAGGTTTTTAAGTTAGATTGGTGTTGTGGCTCTCTGTAACAAATAAATAAATCGTGTGAAACTTCATTTGAGAATTCCAGGATAACGGGAAAGGGCAAAACGGTATAACAGGAAACGGGATAACAGAAAGTGGATAAAGCCACAGGCAAAAGCCAGATGGAACGATACAAAAAAAACACAGGAAAATATACATAACCTATGCGGATGAAATATATATATATATATATATATATCTGGAAACTTCCGCACTTATTTGGCAACACCCTATATATATATATATATATATATATATATATATATATATATATATATATATATTGTAACGAACCTAGGCCGGACCTGTCGCCTCGCGCGTTGCCGTCGACAACGATGAGATCATCCCCGGAGATATTCGAGAACCATCCAGTCGCTCTGCCACGGAAAACAACGGTCAATTTGGAAACAATTGGAACATGCCAGAATGCGAAACATCGAAATGCTGTATCGGGATAAATAGGCAACCCTCAAGTGGAGTCAGGACAGTCTGAACGAGCCCTTACGATCGAGCTATACAGTGGCGTAGTAATATAAATTAAGTTGTATATTTAAGTGTTAAATAAATTAGTTAAACCAAGTTAAGTTTAATTTACGTTACAATTGGTGTCAGGAAGTGAGATTTTGAAAATAAACAAGTGATCATTAGGTGGATAGTCAGAAAAATAAATTGATAGACCTTTTGTACGCCCAAAATAGACAGTGGCCAGTTTCACAGAAGTGAACAATTGTGCGTGGGAATATAAACTGATACACTGTTCGCGTGAAACAGAGAAAATAGACAGTGGCCAGTTTTCGCAAGTAGACAATTGTGCGTGGGAATATAAACTGATACACTCTTCGCGTGAAACAGACAATAGACTGGTGGCCCGTGGAAAATAATTCGCTGAAATGAATTTTTAACAAACTATAACTTTTCGTGTAAAACAGACTGATACCTCGTCAAAGACAAAATGTGTTCAAGAAAAGTGCGCCTTGGATTTGAAGGTAGCGAATTGAAACAGGAATTGGAGGAAAGGGAACTGGAAACAACAGGTAAAAAGCAAGTTTCTCAGGAAAGACTTGCAGAAGGACTTATACAAGAAGGTAGGACCCAGAAACATTTTATTCAGAAGTTCCGGAAGTGATTTAAGTTTGGTAATGAATAAACTCGAAGAAACTACTAAATCCGTGAAAGAAGAACTGCAACAAAATTCGAAATCTGGAAGAGAAGCTTGAAGAAAATTCAGAAATCTGGAAGAAAATGCTAGAAATCTGGAAGAGAAGCTTCAAGGGAAAAATTTTATAAATCTGGAAGAGAAGCTTTCTAGAAATCTGGAAGAAAGCTTCGAGAAAATTCAAAACCTGGAAGAATGCTAGAAATCTGGAAGAAAGCTTAAGAAAATTCTAGAAATCTGGAAGAGAAGCTTCTAGAAAATTCAAAACCTGGAAGAAAATGCAAAAGCCTGGAAGAGAAGTTCCCGGAAAACACAGAAGGCCTAAAAAAGAATTGTGTGGTGTGGCTAATTTTCTAGAAGAAAGAATGGGAACCGTTGGAGACAGAGATAGATAAAATTAGGGAACAAATGAACACGGAGGTAGATAAAATAAAGGAAACGATCAGTAAGCTGGAAAAACAAATTAATAGTGCGCCCTCCACAGAGATGGTTGACGAAAATGCAATGCTGGACTTGAGTTTGAACAAGAGGGTATAAAAGATGTCAAGGTCACAAATAGGGAAGCTTTCCATGAACCCCGCCTCAATTCGACGGAAAAACTCCATGGGAAAATTACCGCCGACAGTTTGAAAACAGCAGCCAAAAGCAAATGGATGGAATGCAGGGGAAAAGAGCTGTTAGCACTAACACTTGCATTACGTGGAAAGCGACAAAATATTCTACAAACTCTTACCGCCCAAGAACAGGAGGACTATGATCAGCTGATTAAACACCTAGGAATTACGATAGGCCAGGCCCATTTGGAACACGTATACCACTCCCAACTGAAGAATCCTGCAGAAATCGGGCGAATCCTTACAAGAATTCGAAGCTGACTTTGCACGCTTGGTTCGTCTCGCATATCCAGCCACACCGGAAAAATGTAATGGAGCGATTAGCGGTTCAGGCATTCTTGGATGGAACTCGTGACAAGAAACCAGACAACGTTGACACTATCGTCCAACACATCTCGTAGACCACTGGCACACGCTTTGGAATTTGAGGCAACAAAACAATCCTGCAAAAACCAAAGTAAAGTTGGGAAGTATTGAAGAAGACTCAGGAGCATGCTGACTTGGAAAGCTGCCATAGAAAAGTGATGAAGGAAGTGTTGCCTGAAAAAGACAGATAAGATACCCGGAATTGTGGCAGTGGACATGTGCGTACAAATGTCTAACATTCATCGACTCCGATGCAGGGAAAACTAAAGAAGGTCGACGAGAAGGGGCAATCGTCGGCATGTGTCCGGCAAGCCCCGGTTAACAACGCATATGTCGCTATCCTTCAACGACAGAATAAAGGTGTCTTCGTAGACGGTCTCATCAATAACGAGCCTTGCACCCATGCACTAGATACAGGTGCGACAAAGGACAATTCTCAGGCCTTCCTTTGCCAGAACACCGGATCAGGATTGAACCGACAACTGGAAGCTACGCACAGCAACAGGAGCCAGCTACTGTATATGGCGAGCTACCGATTGAAATAATTTTGGGCAGCACTAAAGTGAAACATCAGGCACTTGTAGCGTACATCGAAGACATGCAATCATCAGAATGGACATCATGGAATTTCCCAGAGGGTTTGAATTGGATTTCAAGACGGCGTCCTACGTGTCAACGGAAAGAGCTGGTGCTTCATGGGAGGAGTGAGGAGTTGATCCGTGTGCTGTTGGCTGAAGATGTAAGCGGTACCTGAGAGGGCGGGGAAACCATTCTGGAGGCCCCGCCTGGACGGGAGTGCGAGCAGTGGGGCGTGGTGATGTTCGAGCCAAAAACTTCATGATGAAAATTGGACGAGGATTGCACTGGGAAGACCTTGTTGCGTCCCTGACAAATTTGTACCGGTAAGGGTCATGAATGTCAATTATTTCCCAGTGACCTTGAAAAAAGGAAACAATTTTGGGGCACTTTCTCGTCAGTTTCATCTGTGATCCGGGGCGTACGAGTACGATTAGCCAACCCAACAACCTCCACAGAACTAGAAAAATTGGTTGCCATCTCTTCCAAAGACATAAAACCAGCTCAACAGCCCAAACAAGAGATTTGTAAAAAAAGTACAAGACATCTTCGATACCGGACAAGGAAAAGGAGGTCGAACTAATGTGGTCCAGCACAAGATTGATACGGGGTTGCCCGACCGATCCGGCAATCAGCGAAGACTTCCCTCTTGCCAAGAAGGAAGAAAGGGTGACAAAATAGTCAACGATATGGGAAAAGAAGGGGTTATCAGACCATCTGACAGTCCCTGGTCCTCTCAGTCGTACTGGTGAAGAAAAGGATGGATCGACACGCTTTTGTGTAGACTATCGCCAACTTAATAATGTCACGGGAAAGGGCAGTTACCCTCTCCCGAGAATAGATGACACCCTAGACACGTTGGCTGGTTCCACGATTTTCTCGACCCTTGATCTGAAAGAGTGGATATTGGCAAGTAGAACTGGCTCAGGAAGATCGAGAAAGACTGCTACCATCGGCTCCAGGTTGTGGCAGTTCACCGTTATACCATTCGGGCTCTGTAATGCTCCGCCCATTCAGAAGATTGATGGAGACAGTGCTGAAAGGACTCTCATGGAAACGTGTCTAGGTGTATCTCGACGACTAAATTGTGGTCGGCAGATCGTTCCGAGGACCACGTGAAAAACTTGGAAGAAGTATTCCTGCGACTGAGGAACTCCGGATTGAAGCTGAGCCAAAATTGCCATCTGTTCCAAAAAATTTACGATACCTCAGCCACGTTGTCTCTGGGAAGGAGTAGCAGTGGACGACAGAAGATCAAAGCGTCAAGGATTGGCCCATCCAAAAGACATTCACCAACTTCGAAGTTTCCTTGGTTTATGCACATACTATCGCCGATATGTGCTGGGATTCGCCAACATCGCAACCACTGACCAAGCTCACGGAAAGGCCAAACAAAGTTCCAGTGGTCGAAGAATGTCAAGACTCATTCCAGGAAGCTGAAAGGGCTTTGATCAACGCACTTATACTGAGCTATCCCACCCAAAGGGAAATTCATTTTGGATACGGACGCCAGCAACGTGGGACTTGGAGCTATCTATCTCAGATCCAGGAGGGACAGGAGAAGGTCATTGGTTATTTCAGCAGACGCTTAGCAAACCAGGCGCAATTACCATTGTCACCAGGCGAGAGCTGTTAGCTGTTGTAAAGGGAGTGGAACACTTCTACAAGTACGTGTATGGAAGAAGATTCCTGTTGAGCGACCAGAAGCTCTCAAATGGCTCTTACAGTTCAAAAATCCTGAGGGTCAAGTAGCACGTTGGATCGAGAGACTCAAAATTCGATTTCGAGATCGAACATCGGCCGGAACTAACCATAAGAATGCAGATACCTTGTCGCGAAGACCATGTCAGATGATTGCTCCATTTGCCGACGAGCAGAAGAAAAGCAACACTTTGTAGAACCGCGCAATGGATGGACAACTGGAATGACAGCAAGATCCAGAAAGACCAAGAGAGAGGGCCCCGACGCTTGAGTCGTCAGCTGGAAGAAGGGCAATCGAAGACCATCATGGCAGGGGAAGTCGCAGGTTACTCGCCGGCTGTTAAGTCCTATTGGGCACAATGGAACTCTCTTATTCTGGACAATGGGATCCTGAAACGTGTGTTGGAGGCCGATATTGGTGGGAAGACAGACGCCAAATAATTGTTCCCAGGAACAGAAGAGAGGAAGTGCTGGGAAATCCATGATGGAGTCGCCGGAGGACATCTGGGAGTGACGAAGACCCTGCAGAAAGTGAGGCAACGGTTTTACTGGGCCAATTGTCAAGCTGACGTCCAGGACTGGTGCAGGAAGTCGCTGTATGCGCTGCTAGCAATGGACCTCGAATACGACCCAAGGCCCCGATGCGTCAGTACAACGTAGGCAGCCCGTTCGAGAATCGCCATTGACATCGCCGGCCCGTTTCCCGTATCCGACCACGGGAATAAATACATCCTGGTGGCAATGGACTACTTCAGTAAGTGGGCGGAAGCCTATCGCCCAACCAGGAAGCCATCACCGTCGCCGACGTCTTGGTGAAAAGAGTGGATATGTCGATTCGGTATTCCAATGGAGCTGCACTCGGATCAAGGCAGAAATTTCGAATCAACCTTTTCCAAGAAATATGTCTACTGCTGAACATCCGCAAAGACAAGAACCACGGCACTACATCCGCAGTTTGATGGAATGGTGGAACGGATGAACAGGACGATCAACCGCCACTTGTCCAAGGTTGTCTCTGACCATCAAAGAGACTGGGACCAGTATCTTCATTTTGTTCCTGATGGCCTATCGATCCGCAGTACACGAGTCAACCGGTCAAACTCCTGCTAGTATTATAATGGGCCGAGAACTGCGACTGCCTTGTGACCTGAAGTTTGGGATACCGCCAGGACAAGACACTGCGGGAGAGGACTACGTCAGCAAACTTCGGCAGAGAATGGACGACATCCACGAACGAGTCAGTTGAACATCCAGAGTGCCAGCGATAAAATGAAGAAGACCTATGACATCAAGGACCGACGCTGGAGGATTTAGGTTGATGACCTGGTTTGGCTGTACAACCCCAAACGTCGTCGTGGACTATCACCAAAGTTGCGGAACTCATTAGGGAAGGCCCGTATAAAATCGTAGAAAGGATAAACGACCTTGTGACCGAATCCATAAGCCACCCCGAGGGAAACCAAGGGTCGTCCATTTCAACAGGTTGGCCCCTTACGCTGGAAACCATGACCAAGTTCGCACCCTCAAACCACGGAGGATGATATGACGTTCGAAGTTTATGTCCTTGTATTCAAACGGGCAGAAAGTTCTACATGGGGTTACTAGAGAGGAGTCACGAGCCCTTTTTCGAGGTGCCTGCTGACTACGCACTAGCGCACTGTGTGGCAGAAGATCTTCGAATGTCCAGGGGCATCGCCGTAGTGTTCTCAAGAAATTTGGTCAACTCAAACACTGCGGGGCAGAATCCAGAAGTTGGTGGGGTGCTACAGTTGAAGAAAGGCCAGAGAAACATCTACTACCTAGTTACCAAGAGGCATTCCCAAGATAAACCGTCCTATGAAGATGTCTGGAAGAGTCTCACCAAACTAAGAGATACTATGGTGGACCAGAATCTGGTGGATCTAGCAATTCCAAAATTGTCCTGTGGTATTGATGGGTTGGACTGGAGAGTCATAAGGAGTATGCTGGAGGCGATATTCAGATCCAGCGGCGTCAAGATTCTGGTTTGCTGTAACCCTCTTCCACGACCGATCATGAAGACCGTGGAGTGTTACTTCCATCGAACTTCACGGTGCAGATAGGAGGGGTCATGCAGATATCGTCACACTCCAAGGATGAAATTTCGGGACGAAATGTCTTTGAGAAGGGGCAATGTAACGAACCTAGGCCGGACCTGTCGCCTCGCGCGTTGCCGTCGACAACGATGAGATCATCCCCGGAGATATTCGAGAACCATCCAGTCGCTCTGCCACGGAAAACAACGGTCAATATTGGAAACAATTGGAACATGCCAGAATTCGAAACATCGAGAATGCTGTATCGGAGATAAATAGGCAACCCTCAAGTGGAGTCAGGACAGTCTGAACGAGCCCATACGATCGAGCTATACAGTGGCGTAGTAATATAAATTAAGTTGTATATTTAAGTGTTAAATAAATTAGTTAAACCAAGTTAAGTTTAATTTACGTTACAATATATATATATATATATATAGGGTGTTGCCAAATAAGTGCGGAAGTTTCCAGGATGATTCCTTGTCGAAAATTAAACAAAAGCTCCTAGGCCTTCCCTTGAAAAGTTACCCGTTTACAAAAATGAAAAAAAAAATTTAATTGCTGAAGCGTTAGCTCCTATGAATATTTTTTTAATTTTGTTGTGATCTTTTAAATGAGTGAAACATACAACCCCCATTCCATTTTTTACCAGAACTTTTTACCAAAACGGAACTACGTGATTTAAAAACATATGTTGAGAAGAACGATTTATTCCAAAACTTTTTCAATGACTGTGTTGTTTCCGTAAAAGCAGTAGTTTCTTAATAAGAAAATGAAATACAACATCGTGCATGAACGGATCTTCTGTGAATGGAATTGGAAAAATTTAGTAGGTGGCTGTCACGTTTTGTTTTAACAAATTATGACCACAATCGTAGTATTTCAAGAAAAAATCGCTTGTTTCAACTTTTAATGTAGGCATGTACCACTAGCATGTTTTGTTTTAATATGTAGAATATCAAATTAAAAATACTAACAAAACAAACCTATGTGTATTACAACAAAGAAAAAGGCAACAAGATCAAACGGAAGGAAATTATTAAAACTGCTCGAAATGACCACCTCCAACCATTAGACAGGAATCAAGTCTCCGTCTTATAGATTGGCGTAAACGTTGAAATATTCCGGGTGTGTTTTGGATTGTCTCGCAGGCTGCAATTATGCAATTCCTTAAATCATGTACACTTTCAATGGGGGCCGTATGAACCGAGGACTTCAGGTGACCTCAGATACAAAAGTCCGAGGAGTTTAAGTCTGGAGATCTGGGAGGCCACGGTTGAGGTCCTGCTCGGCCTAATCCAACGATTTGGATACTCGTCGTCCAAGTACTGACGGGCAGTTATTCTAAAATGGACAGGCGCACCATCGTGCATGAACCACATTCGTGGTCGAATAGCTAGTGGAACATTTTTAAATAAAATGGGTACTGCTCCTGGAGAAAAGTTGTATAGAATGCACCATTTAGCCACAACGGTAGAAAATACGGTCCAATAATATTTTCGCCAATAATTCCGACCCACAGGTTGAATGAAAATTCATATTGGTACCGAACGTCTTGAATTGCATGTGGCTTATCTTCGGCCCATAGATGATTGTTATGAGAATTTGTAATCCCTTGCCTTGAAAAGTTGGATTCGTCAGTGAATAATACGTTTTCCAAAAATTGAGTATTCCGGGTAATCATTTGAAAACTCCATTGACAAAAGTCTACTTTATGGGGAAAATCTCACGGCAAAAGTTGAATATGGTAAGGATACAATTGGTAATCCTTTGAAATTTTCCAGATACTCATTACTAGTGGACGACCACAATCAGTTCTTCATTTCGAAAAAGGCCCTCTTTCACAGAGACGTTGGTGAAGACGTGTCAAAATTGTGTGATAAGGTATCACGCGCTGAAGATATATCTCTGCATATACCGGTGTGAAGTTAGCCACATCCACAGATACACTCGAAGAAAAAAGTTCGGTCAATACATTTTCAGCTTTTACAAAAGGAATTACGCGAAAAATTTTCATAAAATAAAGCAATTCAATCATAATAATATCATCCCAGCCCCTTCTATCGTTTGTCAGGCCTTTAGAAATGATATGGGGGTATTTCTGGAAAATAATTCATACTCAAGGGGTGTCTGGAAAATAATTAATAATTTCTTAAATAAAGATACCGCTTTGCTCAGGATGTGTTTTTTTAAGGAAAATAAATCGAAAGACACCTCCCTTATAGTTTGTCAGCCCTTCAGAGGGGTGGTAGAGGGGGAAGTTTCTGGAAAATAATTCAATAACTTTCCTAAATGAGAGAGTACCGCATTCTGCTTCTAAGATGTGTTTCATGAAGAAAAAATGAATCGAATGACAGCCCCCTTATAGTTTGTCAGCCCTTCAGAGGGGTGGTAGAGGGGGTAGTTTCTGGAAAATAATTCAATAACTTTCCTAAATGAAAAAGTACCGCATTCTGCTCCTGGGATGTTTTCATGAAGGAAAAATAAATCGAATGACATCCCCCCTATAGTTTGTCAGCCCTTCAGAGGGTGGTAGGGGGGGAAATTTCTAGGAAATAATTCAATAACTTTCCCAAATTGAAGAATACCGCATTCTGCCTTCAGGTTGTGTTTCTTGAAGGGGAAATGAATCGAATGACACCCCCCTATAGTTTGTCAGCCCTTCATAGGGGTGGTAAAGGGGAAAGTTCCTGGAAAATAGTTAATAACTTTCCTAAATGAAAAAGTACCGCATTCTGCTGTCAAGCCACGTAATTACAGAGAAACTTTCTTCCCTGCAAAACAGCGTAATATTCTCAAAACAATATCGTGATGGCCCGAAAAGGATCAATAGGGTTCACCATGTTTGACTGAAAGAGCTGATAAGCATACGCTCGTTAAATCATACGTTGTTATTGGAGAACAATTAAAATGCATTCAAAAATAATTATCAAGAATAACCCTTGTACACCGGTTCATAATAACTCATCTAAGGCGTTACACCGGATTCATAAATAACTCATCTAAGGCGTAAACAAGTTATTAATGCCACTTGTTCATTTCACAGCGCGTTATCAGTATCATAAAAACGAATTCAATGTAATTGTACCATAGAAAACGCCATAAATTCACCGAGTATGACAGCCATTAACTATAACTTTTCCTCAAAAAGGCATAAAATTATGTTTTATATATTTTTATCTATGACAGAAACAAAACAACCCATTAATCATCAATGCGTGCAATGACCAAAACAACAGCCATTAATTTTGGTTGAAGATAATTATAATTACTAGTCGCCGTGAGATAGATTATCACGTGATTCGATAACGGAATATAAAAGTGCGAGTTCGAGATCGAAATATTCATTCGATGTTCAACAGTGAACTAGAGACATGTCACTCTCAAAAGTTAGGTTAAAAGTCAGTCTAATTACAGTATCGTACAATAATAATGAGAGTTTCCAAAACCAGTGTAGTGAACTTCGAAAACATAAAACTCAGCCAATTCAACTCAAGATTGAAGCTCTTAGTAAAACACGAGTGAACAGTATAGTTTTCCACAAATTGTCTATTTTGTCAACGCTTCCAGAACAGAATAATACAAGGAGTCCGCAATTCCATAGTTCACGATCTCTCAGAAAAACCATAGCCGTATTAAGCGATTACTACTATATCGGGCGAATAAAAATAAAATAACAAATTGACGCAGGAGAAATCTAAATAATAAATAAAATCAGAACTAATTGTCGTTTAAAAACTACTCCAGTGAATAAGTGTTAAACAGGGTGAGTCTAATGTTTGTTTTTCTGTATTTATGTTTATGGCAAACCCAACCTTTGGAAATGTGTATGTGTCTGTGAAGTATCTCCATAATTTTCAAGATTACAAAGATCTCAAAAGAGAATTTATTCTAGCCGTTGTGAAAATTGAATTTCAAGATTGTTCTTTTAGTAAAATCATTGCTATTGTGTAACCAACTGCAAAATCATCTGCCAATAAGCTACACTCGTTTTCGTTGTATGAATATTGTTGCATATCATTCATCCACAGAACGATTGAGATAATTGTGTCAATTTTTATTAAATATATATGTACATTCTTAACATTTTATGAGTGCATTCTTTTATTTTCTTTTCTTTTATTAATAACTTTTCGACTCTCTCTGAACGGTAGTGCTTCCTGAATAAACAACCCATAGAAAAATCGAAAAATCGAATTAAA
>JAFIRS010006957.1:0-29842 GCA_018342105.1 Gonioctena quinquepunctata | reverse complement strand
GGGGTAACCACTTGCACATATCTCCATATATATCCTCAATATCAGATATGAGCATAGACCGCCACCCCACCTCGAACCTCAGCTGAAATCTATATAACTAGTGATGTCATCGCTGTGACGTCAGTCTTCATGTTGGTGTTCGAGGATTAGCCGTAAATAATATCGGAATCGTTCAATGTTTGAGGATCGTCCAACGTCGCCTCTCTCACGAAATTCTCCCAAAGAAATCTCATATCCATGTAAATGATGTTGGTATCCGCGAGACAGGTCGATCCAGACAAATTGAATTTTTAGAGTATTGGAGGAGAATATCAGAGGGAGTCAGTGGCAAATAATATCAGAATCGTTCAATATTTGAGGATTGTCCAATATTTACCTATCTTTCGGAATTCTCTCTCAAAAATATCATATCCATGTAAATGATGTTGGTATCCGCGAGACAGGTCGATCCAGACAAATTGAATTTTCAGAGTATTGGAGGAGAATAAATCTGCAGGCGAACGTGGGGCTATCCCCGAACTCTCTCTCTCACAAATGTCGTCCTTTCGAAAAGTTGATATATATTTTTGTATTTACCCTGTTTGACGTTCATTGACGTAGGATTGCATTTGTCAGATGTCAACTTCCCAGTCCAAGCTAATAGTCAATTACGGTTATATTCACTCGAGTCTGTGAAAATGGAGGGTTGCGCAAGGAGATTCATTTTTTACTATTTTTTTGTTTAAATCGTCTTGGGCTGTTCTAACACTTCTTGTTATAGCTCAGCTCCAGTCATGATGGGTCGGGGCGGGTTGATCTTTGACTCATATCACTATCTCCATCACTCTCTAACACACAGGCTCTTATGGCAGTTTCATGTAGGATATTGGAAAAATTCCCTAGATTTCAGATACTTTTTTCTCGAAATAGTTATATTATGTTCCCCCACCCATAACTTTCCAGGCTAATAGTCACTCAACATTTTTCGCAAGCCATATGAATGGTTTTCGTTATATTTCGTTATATACAGCCGTCATGTTTTTTTCCAATGATAGGCGGCCATGTTTTTTTCTCTTAGTGGCAGCCATGTTTTTTTTTCTATATATGGTTGGGCCCCCCTAAACGATCCCCCATAACGTTCCCAGCTGTCTCAGACCTCAGTGACGACGATACGGGGCCATGTGGCGGGAGTAACCGGAGAGCGTGAGTTAGAATCGGCATAGCTTATCTACTTCCGAAGTAACCAACTTGGCAACAACGCATTTCTGCAAAACAAAAATTGTACCATTAGAATTGGTCAAGGGTATACAAATGCGATTGTATTTTTTTTAACAAAGTATTACAATTTTTTTATTGTTTCGGAGAATTTCCATTGATTGGATATTCCGAATAATTAACTAGACTAATTTTGCAGATTAGAGATATAAATGACATTATCAGCAAGTGTATCCAAATACAGTAATCCTATCTAATTTTTATTTTCGATGCGTATATATACGTCTAGAGTAGTTAAAAGGCTAGCGTATATATACGTCAAGAGCAGTGAAAGGGTTAACAATGCAGACTATAACTTTCTGATGAGTCTACTGCTATTCATTGAACCATTGACTTCGACATAAAAACTAGACTTAGTAGAAAAGTTACAGAAAGAAGTCAATGATGTCTACAAAGCGCTCATGTACAGTTCCAATGTCTACACTCACTCACCCTCTTTCTGCTGAACCCACTTCGAACGCCCAACAAACAGTGTCAGGGCCGGATTAAGAAGGGGGCAACCGGGGCAGTAGCCCCGGGGCCTCCACAAGAGAGGGGCCCCCACAATGGAAATCGTTAAGTAAAATTTCCTAACAAATACCGAACTATATGCAAAATGTTCAGCGTGGCTTTAGCCGGGGAAGTAGTTGTTTCTGTTAGATATTACAAAAAATAACTTCATTTTTATCTTGGATTTTTCAATTCACAGAAAAATATTTCTATTCAATATTCAACAGAGAATGTTTCCCTTTCCAACATGGAAAAATAGAAAAATATCATATTGTATCGCTGTAATTTATTTAGATTTATTTCTTGTATTTTATTATACCTACATATGCTTGTGTGTTTTAACCGACGAAAAAAGGAGGAGGTTCTCTAGTCGACGTGTATTTTTTTTTCTATAATTTTTTTTTATGTATGATCACGCATAACTTTTTACTGAGGCGTCCGATTCCGATTTTTTTCAGTGGATAGGGTGTACTTTGAAGTTGGTCCCATTTGAATTTAAAAGATGAAATCCACCCTTAGGGTAGCAAAATGAAGGATATCGATTCACCCTCTGAATTCTGGTCCGTTAACCGATTCTATCAGGCATAACTATGTACTGGGATCTTCGATTTGGATGATTCTTCTTTTATCAGATAGGGTATACCTCATAGTTGATCATATTTGGATTTTGAATGGAATTATCCACCCTTACGGGTAGAAAAATAGGGGATAATTGATTTTTCACTTGTGAACATTGGCACACATATTTGACAATGACAGATCGCTAGTGTCATTATCACAATCATCATATTCTATGAGAGGATGGAATGATATACAAAGTAATGAAATAAACTAACCAGAACAACAAAAATAATTTATATTACAACAAATAGTAAAAGTAGATAATCATATTATTTAACTGGTAATAGTTGAAGTAAGGTGCATAAGTAAGTATTTTGGAAGTAATAAAAAAATAAGCAGTTAGTAATTAGTAGATTTCAGCCACAAAAAATTGAAAAATAAAAACTTTTTAACAAAAAATTAAACCGACGAAATACGGAACTGAGAAGTAAAAAATAAAATAAACCTTAGTCTCAATAACTAAGCTCCTAAACTAATGTAAGTAACTAATTTTGAGTCGGCGCCAAACAATCAATCAACGAAGATCATTAAATTACTTCAAAAAAATTATCAGAATGTCACCGCCCAACTCGATGCCATCATTTTACGCCTTACCTAATTCATTTGCTTGTTTGTTTGGCGCCGACACAAAATTAGTTACTTACATTAGTTTAGGAGCTTAGTTAGTGAGACTAAGAAGGTTCATTTTATTTTTTACTTTTCAGTTCCGTATTTCGTCGGTTTAATTTTTTGTTAAAAAGTTTTTATCATTTTCTTACCCACTTGAGATTTATGTTTGTACTCGTATTTAGGATAGATGCTAATTAGTTACCTACCTTATAATTACGTATTATCTCCTCGCAGGGGTGATTGGCATCTGGTACGTCCTTCTTCGCAACAACTTTCTTTGAATATTTGTTAAAATAGAGTCAAATGTCCCTACAGAAATGCCCATGAATTCAGAAAACCTTTCAGGGTGAAATTCTCCATATTGACCACGTACCTACCGGGTGAACACTGTATTATCTTTTTCCTCACTAAAAGCGCACGACGCGTTGTAAATAATATCTTGATTGAAACCGAAGAATTTGAATTTCTTCTTTCATGCCTGCACCCAACACGCAAAACCGGATTAAAATATGAACGCATTGCCACCCAACACCTACCGCCTCGCCTGTCGCCTGGTGCTAAGATGTCTAAAAACCATGGTGTATTCACTTATACCTGTAAAATATTGGGACAAACTGGGGGATACCAGCCCACTTGATAAAGGGAGTTATCTAGAGTTTCAGATGGCGCCGACGTCGTTTCTTGTCATAATTCAGTAAACTGCAATTACAGACCACACAGGGTGTTTTTGTGATTTGTGTCTCTGATCCGGTCTGTGATTGTGCTTTTGTCGCCTTTAAGGTTATGTCAATTCGTTGGGAAATATTTTGAGGTTGATCGATCGATATAATATATTTTAGAACAAACTATTCCATGTACTTAAGTCAGTGGTTAGTGTTATCAGGGTTACTAGTATTATATATATATATAATAACCCTGAGTGTTATATAGAATTTTCGAGAGGTGCTCCGAAATAATTCTAATTATGAACCGTACCAATTTATTTTGTATGGTTAATTTTCTGTTGATACTGATCCACCGAGTTGCTACTTATGTATTTCTGTTCCTGTTTGCTCATGATAAAAATCTTATGATGGAGCGGATAATGATTTTATGAAGTGCTGTAAATTACATACAATTACTTAATTTAGCTTTCAAACCAATAAACGTACGGAGATGCAATCTCTTTCGCTTTCTGAAAAATATATATTCTACTCTGAAGGAAGTGTTTTGCGATATATCTAAAGCTTTTGACTATTACGTAAGCTTCATCTCTACAGCTTCAGAGGACGAAGCTTCAATTGGTTCAAATCCTATCTGAGTGAAAGAACCTCTCAGCTTTTTGACAAATTAAGAGGTGTTCACTATTTTGGCAGACAACACGACTATCTTATCGCAAGAACTCAAATTACCTTCATATAGCGGAGTAAAAATATCTTAAAATCATGCATTATTTTGGAATCCTGGAGGACTCCTTGGATTTTCCTAAATCCTTCTGATATTACTTAGAAATTTCTTACAGAAAAACGTTATAAACTTATATTCGTGCGCTGCTTGGTTATTGTTTAAACAATGAAAAACAATGTTGTTAGGAAAATTTTACCCAAATTGATGCTATAGGGGTTTTTGAGGTCGCTGAACCAGAATATGACATTAAGAAAACGATGGCGTGGCCAATCGTAAAGGTAGATTTCATGAACGATAATTTACAGCTACCTATTTGTTATTTATGTGTACATCTAAGAGAAAAAAAAATCGGGTAAAAGTTGTAAAGCAAATGAAGCTCTATCAAACGACTTAGTTTGCCGATATTGGGTATGGAAATGAAATATTGCGAATTTTTTCAACAGCTGCCATTTTGAGATTATTGGACCATTTTAGAAATTAGCCGAGGTATTCATGAGGAGCTTTCTGTTTCATTAGGTTGAAAAATGTGGCTTCCACTCATTAAATTTCGTTATAATATAAGTTTCAATATCACATTTTAAACTAGAGTTTTTGAGGTATGGCCTCAACATTCAAATTTGTAATTTTTCTAAATCATTCAATATTTTAAGCTCTGTATTTTTCGAATTTTTTTTTTTATAATTGTCATTTTTTTATTTGTCATTTTGAGAGTAATCTGTGAAAATTTGAGATGTTTATCTTGAAAAAAAAGACTTTAGAGAGAACTCTGCTTTCACGTAATTTCATTTACGTACTATTCCTATACATATTTTTCACTTTTAAAAACATGACTTCTCGTTAGCTAATTTTTTTTCTTTCAGTTGATTTCAGAGTCACCGCCTCACATTTTTTCGCACGTTAGCGAAAAAATTCTGCAGCTTACAGTTTTTATTTTAAAGAAAAATTTTATTTACCTTTTTGATGTAAAATTTTTCATTTTTGCGAGTGGCACCATTATTAATTATATTTTTTTTTATATACAGTGTAATTTGGCAACTTATTTGTTAAATAATTGATTAAGCACACACTTTGGTAACTTTTTATATGTCGTTCCTTACATCATCACTAATGTACAGTAAAAAGTTCCCGCAGTCCCCTAACTTTCTGAAGCTAAAATCTAATATTACTCCACTATTAGTAAAATGACTCGTATATGTATAAATTAATTTGAATCTTCTCTGAACTGCCTTTGCCAAGTGTAATAATTTTTTTCAACTTGTGATTGTAATGTATCTAGTAACTAGCAAGTCAAATCATTTTATTATTACTTTTATATTTATTTTTTATATTATATATATTTTGTATAAAAAATTTCCCATGAGATGACAATCTTCTGACTAAAAGTATTGGAAAATTCTGAATATAGTGGATATTTTCTTCCAAAGAGCCATGGGACCCTCTGTGACGGTTCGGAATTCACTAGCCAAAATCAAGATATCTTCATAGAATGAAAAGTCTACGCTTACTTGTGAAATTCATGTGTTTATTAAAAAGTGATAATTATCCTAATCATAGTCATTAGCCTTATCGATCTTGGGAGTGGGCCTTGTTCTTCCGAACAACTGCTTGGCTTAGATCGCCCTCCTCCGATTATCTCATGCGGGGTGTTACTGAAAAATAAAAGAGAAGCATTTATATTATTGTTTTCTCCCCTTATCTTTGTTAGTAGGGCTCACCTTTTCCGGAGCAGTCATTCTAAGATAGCTAGAAGCAGCCTAGACTGTCGCACCAGGATTCATCGATTTCTCAACTTCATCGACAGATTTTATGATATCTACAATGAACTCTCTGATTTTGTTCATGTCAGAAGGTCGTTAGAGAGGTAATAGTCCGGCAGATATGGGCAGTGAATGGCTTGGTAATAGTTTGTATCGGAAAGTTTGATGGAACAATGTCATCGGGGACATTTTCCAATCCCTTCAATTTTCAAGTTAATTCATCATCTAGAGACATCAGTCCACTCTCCTACCTTTTCTCATTCCTTCGTGGAAGTTTCCATGATCCGAAGAAGGCCATTTGAGAAGAAATCACTTTGAAAAAATCGCCAGGTAGACCTCAAGAAAAATCTTATTTTTGACAGACAGATGTAAACATTGTAGTAAGTTTTGAGGATTACATCTCATTTTCACGACAACTGTTCTGAGCGGGATTTTGTTCGTAGAACTATAATCTTTGTAAACGATCAATTCACAATTTTATGCATGAAGTAATGTTGACAGAAAAAGAAAATTTCATAGGTTTGTAGTTTGACATTTTGCGTGACACAAACATTCCTCAACCGCGCCATCTACTAATTAAGTTCTAAGCAGAATTCAACGTTTTTCATTTGATGTCCCCCAAAAATTCTAAACAAAATCGAATCAGTGAATACACCAGGGTTTTTAGGCATCTTACCTGGTGCTCATCACCTGTCAACTGGAAGTATAAATGCGTAACTATGTTTGCATTTTTTAGCTTAGAGGGTCGTAGAAAGGTAGTTTTTGGGTCACAAATTATTCACTATATTGTCAAAAATGTATCGAACACCACGTAGAGTAAATCAATTATTATAATTTTCATGTGGATTGCAATTTTTCAAAACACGAAACTTCGTAAATGGAGTGAAATGTGTCATGTGCCATGATTCACTACATATAAGTGTGCAAACGTCGAAGAAAAATCTTGCATTTGATGACTACAAGTGTGATCAATGCGATATCCCTGACGCAGTTTTTTACGACGCAAATGGAAGATGTTTCAAACGGGGTAAATTCGATGCTAGAATGTTAATTTACATCATAAAACAGAAAGATATAATAATAAGCAAACTACGAGACAAAGTTGATAGAGCTTGAATAGTCAAATCAGTTTGCTAAAGAAAATGTAAACAATACTATCAGTGCCAAAAAGTGAGAGATCAGACAAAAACTAAAATTGTCCTTATATTACCCACAAAAAGGCGAGAGCAGATAGCGCTAGCACTGAAAAAAGAAATGGGATTCCCAAGGAGACAAAAAAACGAACCATCATTTATCACAAAAACTGATATCAGTTGAACTATTAAAAATGGGTACGGAAAAAAGATGCAAGGAAATAATCAATTTGGACACAATAGGCGAGGACACGAAACATTATTATATCTTTAAATATACTTTAAAATACATAACGCATGTATTAATGTACCCAGAAAACATTTTTTGAGTCAAATTTCAATTACAGCAGTTCCCATTCCTTTTTGAAAATCACTAAATTTTGAAGCTACTAATATTGGCGCTCTTTGTGACGTAAACGACCGAGCAGCCAATAGGCTGATTGTTACATTGAACGGCAATGTTGCCAAGTTTCTTGAACTCTAAATAATATAATATAATGTTTATTTCACTTGTTGAAAAGTACAAAGATAAAATAAGTACAATAACCCGAACTAGAACTCTATTGGCAATGTCAAGTGACGATGGCGGGTTTGAAGGGTGTAAAAACATTCGATCTGTTATAAAACATTATATTGTCGATTTTACAGTTGTTATTTTTGATATTATGAATCATCAAACGATTTCTGATAAAGAGAAATCCAATCATTTATTTTTGTTATGGAGGCGCGGCTTAAGATTTGAAAATACGGCAACGTTGCAAAATTGATTGAAGCTGTCATCTGAGGGATTGGTTGATCGGGTGATTACGTCACAACATTTTGCAATAGCGCTAGAAAGAAGCCATTTGAATTTTGCCGACTTATTTTTTTTATGTATTAGAAAATTAAAAAAAAAAAAAGAAAACTACCAACAGACTTCTCACAAGGTGTAGAATCCATTTAACATATTTTGAAAATTTCGTGTCCTCGCCCATTCAATATGACCAACCTGCAGCAAGCAATTCAGAAGTATGGAAACTGGTTAGCTACAGACGACAACATAGAACCAACAAAAGACTATCAGTAACCGGCAGAAACTCTGGACTGTCAGTACCGAAACTAACAGCTCTTCACGTATACAGGGTGAACAAGCAAACCACACCTGAAGAAATGAAAAGTCTGCTGATTGAGCATTTTGCAGAGGTAACCTCTGCGAATCGATCAAGCCCAAGTATCCAGATATGTTCATCTTTTAAAGATAAGATAAATGAAGACAATTTTGAGAAAGCGATGAATCTGAATATCTGGTCGAATTTTTCACCTAAAACCTTAGAAGAAAAAAGAGGACTAAATCAAAATGATATCCCAAACTGTGAGATGAATCGTGTGAGTATACTTCACTGAAATATGCAATATCTATCAAACGAAGTAGATTCTTTTACACATTTTATAAAACAAAATGATTTTTCAGTACCTACTATGCCTAAGTGAACACTGGCTTTCTACTGTTATATAGTCATAACATCATGCAATTAAATGACCACCTACTAGCTTTTCATTATTGTAGGGATGAGAATAAACATGGTGGTGTTGCCATATTTATTAACAAAACTTTTAAATTCAAGACTATGTGCTTGAATAAATATTGTGCAGAGTTCCATGCAGAATTCTGGATATTCATCGACAATATAATGACCAATTTTGATTCTGATAACTTCAAAACCGGTATTATTGATCCCTGCTTATCGCACCGTAATGCGCAATATATAAAGTTGAGAATCATGTTAAATCTGAAAAAAATCTTCGACGCAAAATCACTAGCAAAAATCTTAAAAAAAATTAAAATGATATAAGTACCCTACAATGGGTCATATTTGAGCATACTGAAGATGTTGAATGCCTGTCAGAAAGTTTAATAGGCACCTTGATGATTCATGTTGACAAGTACCTACTTTCCACTAATAGACCAATATCAATAGAGATTTTTTCGTGACAAAAATACTACTAGGAAACCGACTGTGCCATCATACGAAAGACGGTCCGTAGTCATATCCTGTTATGTTTCCTACTGCCAACTGTCATTGCTTAATTTGTTATAAACATTTAAAAGCATTTTTTTTATTTTTTATCTTTTTGACTTGTAACTTGAAAACTAATGAAGCAATTTCGATCGAATAAGAAAGCATGCAAATATCAAAACTGCAGTCTAAACCATATATGTATTGAGTACCAATATTGATAAACAAATGAAGCATGACGATCGTTCGGTCTCTCTTTCATTGGCAGCGTCTTTGGAACGTCCATTGTTAATAATCAGGATGTCTTTAAAACGTCCATATTAGAACATTTCGAATAGGGAAAACATTCTCAATTGAATATTGATAGAAAGATTTTTCTGTAGCGATGGAAGATAGTGACTGAAGTTTATCTTTCAGTCGCAGATGATTCCACATCTGATTTTATGAACATCCTGTTTATATTTTCATGTACAGGATGTCGTTAAGACGTCCATATAAGAACATTCCATGGACATAATCAGGAGCTCAAATAGACATTTATGTTCTATATATTTCTGTCGGCTAAAAATTATTAATTTTTTATTTATCAGGTGAGATTGCCTCTGGGAAATTATGAAAATATAGATCAATTCAAAATATTTTATTGGGAAGAAACATGGAAATAATAAGCTATGAATAATTATTTGTTAAAACTTTTTCATGGAGTTCACATCTTTCCTCTCCTTCGCCCTTTTCAACCATGCCTGGATTGGCAGTTCCGTTTCCTTTCTTGTTTTTGCCATGTTTGCCTTCTCAGCTGAACCTGAAAATAATTAAATTGCTTATTCAAAATTAATGACAGATCAAAATCCAATCTGTATTGGAATTATTCAGTTCCTAGACAATCTGAACGAGACCTAAAATTTGTTACGGCAGAAAAGAATAGCCCTAAAAAAATAGAATCTAATGAAGGCAGTATTCAAAAATATACTCACTTATGATAAGTTAAGTAATTTTCATATTACTGAAGGGCTTCTTTCCTTTTCGTCTCAGCCAATTATAGTTCATTGCTTCTTCATTAGTTAACAGTGAAGTCAATATACGCTTCACCATATTGTCGTTGTTTGTACCCCCTATTCTTGCTAATTCATTCCCTGAAAAATGTGTTTTTAATGTATTACAGAAGATCCTGATTATTGAAAGCAATATTATATGGGTATTAATGGGATAAAAATACAGAAATGAGAATACCTATCTACAAGGGCCTTTATTCATAATTTGATCCCTCAATTTTTTTAATTCACTTCATAAGACATTTCATATTGTGATCTTATATAATTTTTCCTGTGAATTTTGAATTTGAATTTGAAATTTGTGAATGTAAGGGAGTATTCAAAATATATGTGAAAACCATGTACATATATATGTATTACAAACAAGAATCAATACAAATAAAAATATTGGTATTGGACGAATTGTAGAGAATCAAAATGCAAAGAAAATGAGCCGTAGCACAATTCGATCGGATTTTTAGTAACGGAAAAATACCGGATATATGCATTATGCATTTGTTAGAGAAAAAAAAATTGTGGCTTCAAGATGGCGGACGAGATTTGTGTTTATGGTCCGATTCGATCAAAATTGGTATGTGGGGTCGAAGATTATGAATTTTTGACAAAATTCAAAATTAAAATGGCGGCTTCAAGATGTCCGACGATTTCTGTAATTATGGTCCGATTCGATTCAAAATTGGTATGTGGGGGTTTTCGGGGTCGGAGATTATGAATTTGTCAAAATTCACAAATTCAAGAGGCGGCTTCAAGATGGCGAACGAGTTTTGTAATTATGGTCCGATTCGATTCAAAATTGGTGTTAGGGGTACTTACTAAAAAGCACAAAATAAAATAATTAATAAAAAAAACCTCTTTAGAAACGAGCTTTTATTCAAATACCCTAAAAAGTACAAAATAATTGCTTTGGATGTGTGACGTAGGTTATTCCGTGAGTTATAGATTCAAAAGCTCTTGAATCTATAGCTCACGGAATAACCTACGTCACACATCCAAAGCAATTATTTTGTACTTTTTAGGGTATTTGAATAAAAGCTTATTTTTAAAAAGGTTTTTTTATTATTTATTTTATTTTAAAAATTCATAACACCACCATTTTTTAAGTTTTGAAGCAGGCACCCACGACGTAGTAGTGTTTGATATGTACTTTATGTGTGAGAAACTCAGACACTGTTGGATTATTAGTTTTGGCATAATTGCAATTTGATTCTTTTAATGCACTTTATTGCAGCAGACCTGGATGTGTCATAGGTGGTCCGGTTTCAATTTTTTTAAAAGATTTTGAGATTTGAAGTATAGTACTACAAAATGACTATTCTCATTTTGCGTTAAAATGCTGCGAATTAGGTGAGAAATACTTGCAAACATGACCGAAAACCTAGTGCATGAAAGCGGCTCAGGAGTGGGGTTAGAGCAGCAGATTCATAACGGGCGCAGCAGATTCATAACATACGCTTTCCCGCGTCTGCTGCTCTACCCCCACTACTCAGCCGCTTTCACGTACTCGCCCATTTTTGGTCATGTTTGCAAGTATTTTTCACCGGTTTTGCAGCATAATAACGCAAAATGAGAATATACGTTTTGTACTACTATACTTCTACTCTCGAAATCATTTTGGAAAATTTGAATCGCACCACCTATGACGCATCCAGGTCTGCTGCAATAAAATGCATTAAAAAATTCAGATTGCAATTATGCCCAAACTAATAATCCGACAGCGCCTGAGTTTTTCACACATCAAGTACATATTAATCACTACTATGTCGTGAAAAGTTTGCACTACAACTTAAAAAGTGGCAAAGTTATAATTTTTTTAAAATAGCCTATTTTTTCCGGGGTTTTCTCCGTTACTAATGATACGATCGAGTTGGGCTGAGACTCATTTTCTTTGCATTTAGATTCTCTACACTTCGTGAGAGTATCGATATTGCTTTATTAGTTTTCAAGTTACATGTCAAAAACGACAAAAAAATTTAAAAAAATGCTTTTAAATGTTTATAACAAATTAAGCAATGACACTTGGGAGTAGGAAACATAACAGGATATAACTACAGACCGTCTCTCGTATGATGGCATAGACGGTTTCCTGGTAGTATTTTTGTCACAGAATCAATAGAGCAGAACATCTCTATTGATTGGCCTAATTAGAGAGCAGACTCTCCAGAGGGATGTAGCAATTTTCACTCAAATTTGAGCAGTTTAATCTTATAGAGTTCAACACTGAAAAGCATTCTGAATTCTGTGGTATGAACTCACTTCCAATAAACTTTTAATCATCACTCTCTACAGATCCTGCCTTGGAGATAATGATATTTTCATGGAAAACAGCAGAAAATCTCTATTGATTGGCCTATTAAGCTAGTATCCGCGAAATCCAACACTCTCAAAAAATTATTTGACAACAATTTACTCGATATGAGAAGCAAACTATCAGCTTTGAAAATCATCAGTGATAGTAAAGGTGATATATTTGTAGAAATGAATTCGTCGAGGTTTATATTATTTGCTGATGTGATGATGCAAAACAATCTACCACTCAGGTAAAGATATCCATAACATAGGGACAAAAGATGATACAGCGCTCGTTAAAATGGACAAGTGGTTGGTTGGCCATATGCTCAAACAAAATAGTAGCAAGTCTCAAAAGTTATTGTTTTCCTCGAATCACACATGTAAATACTGTTAAATTACTCGGGATTACTCTCGATGATAGACTAAATTGGTCACCCCATGTTGATTCTTTGTGTAAAAAACAAGCCAAGTTTTCCTTCTACGCAGATTAAATAAATCAGCGAGCCCCGATGTATTGAAAGTGTCATATTTTGCACTATTTCACTCACATATGAGTTATGGAACTTTACTATGGGAAAACTCCACTCAGGCTTCACGTGTTTTCACAATGAAGAAAAAAGCAGTTCGGATAACTGCTGGTGCAGGGCCTAGGGACTCATGTAAAACAATATTCATCAATATATACCTTGATATTCATAAACACTTAGAAACTTACACGGCTCATGATAATATATCATTACAATACCAGAAATAACGATCATCCTAGATTTCGTTTAGCACTACCTGCACGTAACTCCCCCAACCTGCGACTTTACAACAAATTACCAAACCATATTAAAATAATGAGATATGTGCAATTCAAATCAGCTTAAAAAACCTGTTACTGAGTCATGGCTTCTATACAATCGATAAATACCTCACTACTGATTTTTTATTTTGATTCTGATATTGATTATGAAATCACGCGAAGCATCTCACTTGATCCTACTACTGAAAATCTGTTTATGTATCCGAATGAAAACTGTGTGTTATATAAAATCTATATGTTTATGTATTATGACCTGATATTGTGACCTGCTATAAATGTGCTATGTACATACAATAGTCAATGTAACTTAACTTTTATCTATATATCTCGTTAGTGTCACAAACATAAACAAAAGTTTTTAAAAGAGACGACTGAATGTTCGATCGGGGAGTTGAAGTGAAGTTTTTGCCATGCAATGGGGGAAGTTGGATAGTTAGGGAGTTAAGAAGCCCAGTTATCAATTCAAGAGTTTGGTTTTTGGTTTGTTGAAAGTATCCTGTCTTTATTTTTCAAGGATACATTAAGTTTTATCCATTCCAAATCCATTTCCAAATCTCTAACTAATAGGAGAGGTTCATTATTTTAATTAAACCATTGTTAATTTTCTTATTGTACAAATTTGAATAAATAATGTTTTTTTTTGCAGTGTTTTCAATCAATAAAAGATCAATATTTACCTAGCACCCACGGCAAGTGCTTTTGTGATCCATTCTTCATACTTAATGGGCCAATCTTAATTTTATTATTTATTGGTAAAAGTGTATTGAGAGAATCGACATATTCGGTCGATAATTATTTTACAGTAAGAACAGAACTTGACCTAGATTCCGGTACAGCTAGGTAGAATTGTTGATCTATATGTTTGTTTGTTTGAAGGTTGTAGACGATGTGGTAAACTTGATTACTCTCGTTTCGGACGTCCATCGTCAAAATGGATTTAAAATGTTTTCACGACGTTTCGAATGCTTGTATCTGCAATCGTCTTCAGGTGAATACTGTATTCACGATTGCAGATACAAGCATTCGAAACGTCGTGAAAACATTTTAAATCCATTAGGCGGCCATACAGCGACGTTATTTCGCGCGGTTCATCGTGGATTGTTGGGATGTGGCACAAAAGAACGGCATGTCAAAAAAAGCTTCAGGTTCCATACACTTGATAAAGTATATATTCAAATGATTTAGCACGTGATTGCGAGTGGTAGGTATATCAGTTTCAAATGGAAAATCGTATGTGTGTGGGCAAAAAGTGTCATTTATCGTGTCGTTTGGAACTGCATATGTGGTCATCTAGAAATTTTTAACGTGCTACGCGACGTTACGAACTAGCCTCAAGAAACCGTGACGTGGAATGTCGTGTGGACACGAGTGTGAACCACAGGCCTCATGAGGTCTGTGGTGTGAACACAACTGAAGTACGATGTACGGCACGCCAGTACCCAGTCCCAGTACGCCACACTCCAGAGGCACAGAACACCTTACCTACAAAGGTGTTCTGTGCCAGAGGAAAGCACGTCTGAAATCCCTTCCCGTTCTATCATTGCGTGCTGCGATGCTCACTCACGATTCGACCTCTGACCATGGTTTGGTGGTGAGCATGTGGCGCTCCCGGGTTGGAGGTCAAGTAAATGTAATTTGTAAATGTCCGCCGTTCATAACGTGTGGTGAAAAATACATGTTAATTTGTGAAGTTTAACAAACATTTTGTGTACAAATCAGTCCCATTCTTCTCTACGCCAGTAACCAGGCTGGATGACAACGGATTTGTCGGAAGAAGGGGCGCTCGGGCACTCGTGGTATCACTTCGAGTGAGACTTCCACGGTGCCATACGAAGGGGGGTAAGGGAGGTATTACCTCACGAGGCCCCCGGATCTGTGTAGATGGTTATATAACCGAGCACAAAAAAATGAAGTAGAAGAAGAAGAAGAAGATGCTCACTCACGCACATGATTTTTCTAATGTTTTTGCAGATGACACGATAAACCGCGCGAAAAAACGTATTTGTGTGGCCGCCTATTATTAAGACGATGGACATCCGAAACGAGAGTAATCAATATATGTTTGTAGTAAATGAATCTCTTCTACGTATGAGCAACAATATTTTTAAATCATTACTTTTACGAAGGTACACCATATGGTATAATGAACTATTTTATATTATTTACCAAGATCAAGTAAATGATATTGATGCAATGGTTAGGTACCTAACGATTTGTTTTCAGTGGTAATAATGCAAGGACATTGAAATTGTTCGAAAAAAATGTGAAGTTGGCGCCGACTTTTTTCAAAAACACATTTATTTAGGAGTTCTGGGTAGATTTGATAGAGTTCCGGAGTTCCCGATACAAATTTTGAATAGTTCCAGCAAATCGTGATTTCTAATAAAAACAAAAAACAAATTCATGGCGCTAACTTTACGCGGCGGCGTCTTTCCGGCATAAATTAGTTTGGGTGGTATTTTTCGATAAATATGGAAGAGTTCTGGAGTTCTTGATCGTTTTTGAAAATAGTTCCGCCGAAATAAAATAGTAATTGAAAAAACCTATTTTCAACTTTTGATCATTTTGGAAGAGATAATAACAAATATTTCAGTTTTGATGGGAGTTCTGAGTAGAAATCGGCAAGTTCTACAGAATATGTTCATCGAATTTTATTGAAAAAACAAAATTTTAATTTATCAGCTATTATAAAGTGCAAATTTCGAAAAACCCACTTTTCGAATGAAAACAGAAAGGAATCCAGAACAGTTCTGATGAGAGTTCTGAGTAGCACTCGGCGAGTTCTACAAAATATGTTAATAGAGTTTTATCGAAAAAACAAAAGTTTGTTATTTATGAGCTATCATTGAGGGAAGGAAACTCGACATGATAGCATAATCAGCAAACGTTATTTAATGAATTGACAAAAGCACCGATAATAGCCGAGCGATTTGTAGATTAGATAATAAAATCACGTGAACACGCGTGTGCCCGTGCAACTGTTCGCGTCAATTAAATATCTTCGAATTTGAACAAAAACCACTCAACTCAGCCCACACTTAAATAATATATTGTTGCCAGAGAGGCGAATCGAATAATTTTCATATTTGGAAAATGGTGATATCCCTCAGTTGACGACGAGTTCAATTGATATCCAACATTCAAAATGTACATTTCTTGAAGTCAGCAACTCATAATAACTGATAAATAAAAAAGGTTTGGTTTTTCGATGAAACTCCATAAACATAATTCATGAAACTCGCCGAGTGCTACTCATTTTGAGATTCCTTTCTGTCTTCATTCAAAATGTGGGTTTTTAGAATTTTGCACCTTATGATAGATGATAAATTGAAAAGTTTTGTTTTCGATAAAACTCGATTAACATATTTTGTAGAACTCGCCGAGTGCTACTCAGAACTGTCATCAGAACGTTCTGAGATTCCTTTCTGTCTTCATTCGAAATGTGTATTTTTTCGAATTTCGCACCTTATGATAGCTGATAAATTGAAAAGTTTTGTTTTTTCGATAAAACGCGATAGACATATTTTGTAGAACTCGCCGAGTGCTACTCAGAACTGAAATATTGTAATTTTTTCTTCCAAATTGATGGTTTCCGAAAGTCAAAAATATATTTTTAATAACTTATTTATTTCGGCTGAACTATTTTCAAAAACGATCAAGAACTCCAGAACTCTTCCATATTTATCGAAAAATAACACCAGAACTGATTTGCGCGAAAAAGACGGCGCCACGTGAAGTTTGCGCCACTAATTTGTTTTTTTAAATAGAATCCACGATTTGCTGGAACTATTCAAAATATGTAACAGGAATTCCAGAACTCTGATACATATCCAAAACTCAAAAAAAGTGTTTGAAAAAAGTCGGCGCTAACTTTACATAAGTGAAAAAATTTATAGCAAATTTTGAAAGAACGTTGTTTGGAAACAGACCGACGACGTAGGCGGAGGTCTGTTGCCTATAAGCAACAAGCTTGAAAAAGTTGTTATAACATTTTTGAGCATTTATCATTGTTCGAGGGTTATTCGGATATTTTTTTTAGCTAATTATAGAAAAAATACAGATACATTTTCTTATTTAAAGGTCAATTAACAAAAGAACAATTAGAAAAGTTAAATGAAGATCCAGACGTGTTACTTTCTATAACTGATGAAGATGTATTTCCACGCATGCTGGTAATAATTTGATTAAGATGTTCTTCGTCAATATTTAAGCAACATGTTATGGAGTTGGCATTGTTATGACCTGTAATTTTTATGAGCTCTTACCAATCGCCTGACCGCGGTCGATCTATTGGAGTAATTAGTATTTCTTACAAGCTTTTATTTAGTTTCACCTGTCCCGGTGACTGTCTTGACTGTAATCAAATCTTGCAAGTTAAATTTGACCCACTTCTAGTTGCCCGATTAACGTGAAATTTGGCTGGTGTTCATAGTTCTCATGACAATGCATTATAGAATTTTTGTTAGAGAAAAAAATTAAATGGCGGCTCTAGATGGCGGACGAGATTGGTGTTTATGGTCCGATTCGACTCAAAATTGGTATGTGGGGGTTTTCGGGATCGAAAATCATTATTTTTTTGCCAAAATTCATAAAATAAAAATGACGACTCCAAGATGGCGGACGATTATGGTCCGATTCTATTCAAAATTGATATGTGAAGGTTTTCGGGGTCGGAGATTATGAATTTATTGTCAAAATTCATAAATTCAAGATGGCGGCTCCAAGATGGTAGACAAGTTCTGTGATACTGGACCTTTTCTATTCAAAATTGGTATGTCGGGGTTTTTGGAGTCGAATTTAGTCGATTTTTTGTTAGAATACATAAATTGAAGATGGCAGCTCCAAGATGGCGTACGACTTAATCTTTTGATGGTCTCCTCATTGAAGAACTAGATAGCTCAGAACTTACAGGAAAAAGGCAAATGACGATGCATAGATTAAGGCGTACTTACTAAAAAGATAATATAAAATAATTATTAAAAAAACTTTTTAAAGACAAGCTTTTATTCAAATGCGCTAAAAAGTAAAAAATAATTGCTTTGGATGTGCGACGTAGGTTATTCCTTGAGTTATAGATTCAATAGCTTGTTGCTTTTGTATTAGAACTGAAAACTTTGCCCGACATGCTCTTGAATCTATAATCCACGGAATAACCTCGCACAACCAAAGCAATTATTTTAACTTTTTAGTGCATTTGAATAAAAGCTCGTCTTTAAAGAGTTATTTTTATTAATTATTTTATTTTCCTTGGTATTCAAGCCAATTGCTTTATTTCTTTCAATGGGTATATTATCATACCAATGATCATTTTTGGCTTTCCACTGATAATTTGTTTTTACGAATAGTCTGATGGTTTTAATATTTGGGCCCTTTTTGACATTAATTTCTTGCTGTGATTGTTTTCTACTAAAAATTTGCTTTCTGTACACATTCTCGAACCACTTTGGCAAGTCTTGCTGAATACATGGTTTTATTCAAGTCGATTTGTTTCAGAACCATCGTCATTTGTTTCGATATGAAAAAAGTCAACCAAGCAAGCAGCAGCTTCCCCACCTCGCCAAACTAATTCTACCGCGGCTATATGATAAAACTTGAGGCCCATCAAGGGTGTTTTCATCCCACAAATTTATCATTTTGGTTATTTCTACTGAACTTAATGCTGCCGAACTTTGTTTCCCTTTACCGCAATCGGTTCCCTGATTGCGGTTTTCATCGTATAGAATCGCGGGCAGCTAGCGCTTTTTGAAATACAGTCGTACTTTTGAACGTGTTAATTATAACTTTCATTTCTTTATAATATTTTTCTTGTAAAAGCTTATTTGTTAGGTTCCACATAGTTTTGGCCGTAGCTTCTTTAAACTGTGTACTACCATCTTTTCTTCTCATGTTCACAGCCCAATCCTTTAAAATCGACGCCAATTCTTCCACCGTCAAATTTCCATCTAATTCATTCTTTCTAACATTGCAAAAGTCCATAAATGCTTTCCATCATTTTTTTACTGCAAACAGTATTTTTTGGTATATTTGATTCGATAATTTCATTAATCTTCTCGTCAGTATTACAACCAAATCGTGACATTTTCAAATTAGTGAAAACAGCCCATTAGAGCCGGATTAAGAGGGGGGCAAACGGGGCTGCAGCCCCGGGGCCTCCACAATATAAATTTTTAAGTAAAATTTCCTAACAAATACCGAAGGATATGCAAAATTATATATAAAAAATCTGACAACGAAAGAGCAGTTCTTCCACTGTTTCCTCTCATTTTTCGTTTTAAACATTCAAAAACATGTTTCGTATTCTTGTCAAAATCCATGGTTAATATTAATCTTCGATCTGATGAATCATGTGTATATGCGAGAAACAATCACCAAGTAAAACATCATACTATTATACAAAATATTATATCGTATCGAAATTAGCTGTAAAAACAAGAACAATTGAATTAAAAAAAATAATATTTTTTTTTTAATTAAATTAAGGATTTTCTGTCGATGTATTCTTCGAATGACACAAGCGATCTAGATACACAATGAAATTCAATAATCATAAGCAAAAGAAGATAATATTTCAATTTATGAATATGATTGCATCAAATTATTTATAAGAGCCCTGTGCCATAATAGAACAAGTTCAAATTCTGTTGACAATTTTTCTGCCGATTCTACAAACACTTTGCCCGTCTATACCTGTTTTTCCTATTTATTGGCGTTGACAAGTGTCCGCTGAGTGGCGCGCTTGTAACAGAGAAATCCCCGAAATCTGAAAGTGTGAGTCTAAGAGAAAGATGACATTCCGCAACAAATGTAAATCCTTCTGAAAAGGACTATCTATCTATCTATCTAAGATGTTCTACTATCAAATTCTTAAAATCCAAAATTTCAGAGCTACATTCTCAAACATTGAAATTACAGTGATTATTTTTTGACATTGCTAGAAACCAATGGAAATGTTCAATTCAAATAATTCACATACGTTTTGGCCAATCAATAGTGGGAATATTCTACCTAGAAAATTGTCGCGGGAATAATTTGAGGTATTTTGTTTTTATTGTGACAACCTATATTTTTAATTTGACGTCTGTCATCAATTCGCATGAAAAGTGTGAAATGAATCAAATCCGGTTTAGTACATTATATAATTTTGCAAGGAAATGTGTTTATGATCGTAACATCAAAAAATAATCTAAAGAATACCACACGAGAGTTCGATATAGTAGAAAATAGTTATCTAGATTTATTTCTCAAACTTGTTGGCAATAGCCACTCGAGCCAGTTGGTCTCTCTTGTCTATTGCCTGGCAACAAGTTTTCGAAAATGTGTCGAATTATTTTCACTCTCTTGTGATATTACAACTGAGAATGTGATGATGTCAAATTGCACTGGAAAGCGCTCATTTTCCAAAATGACAAAAATAGGCGAATTACGATGAGACAAAGCCGCCTATCAAAGTTATCGCTTCTTAGCATTGAGAATGATTTTCTCCGGATGCTGGTTTTGACCGAAATCATCAATGATTTTTCGTCGAAAAAAGCTCGCACGAATCCCTTTGTTTACGCTGTAATTTAATTTATTTCTTGTATTTTATTATACCTACATATGCTCGTGTCGAAATAATTTGATTTGTTCCGCAATAAATAAAAAAACTTGTTTCAAAAATAATAAGGGGCCCTGGGGCAACAAAGGAGTGGATTGTGGCCCCAGGGCCTCCACACCTTTTAATCCGGCCCTGCAGCCCATGGAATCTGTTTTCAGTATAATGTTGTTCTGATTAGTTGTGTTCAATCAGATGACCTCAAATTAACTAATTCCATTGGATTTCTACTTCAGAAAAACAATTTCAGGAAAATAGTATGTATTATTGTATGTGTTTTTCTTATCGATTTTTTAATATAAGTTGAGAGTAGGTTTCACGGTTGGGATACGGTTTTAGAAAACAACTACATATGATAATTTGATATCACTTTTCTCTAAAACTTACTCCTCTCCCCCATTAAAATGGATATTAGGTTGGCAGAGGCAGTGGAGAAAGAGAGAGCCGCTGTCCTTCCAGGGTTCGTACCGCTATAGAATTTTGATCCCGGGAAAGATTGTGCCAATTAATTTTTGAAGAAGTACGAGAAATGTGCTACAGCAAATGCATAGATAGATACTTTGAAAATTTATTATTTTGTAATTTTCCTGTTTGGTGCGGCATATTATTGGTTTAGAATCATTCAAAAGGAATCCAGGGAATTTGTTGATAACCTGGAGCAACGATTTTGTCAAGGAATTTGGGGATGAAGATAATTTGATAAAACAAGAATGGCAGTTGTATAGGTGATATAATAAAATTATATGCTTTTGTAGCAATATGAACTGAAGTTGAAAATAATAAGAATAAAGTCATCGACCACAAAATTAACTTTATTTTAAAAAAGCGTGGGGTGCTTGACATCAGTTGTCTTAAAAAAATGTATCGTTAGCTATTCGTAAATGTCATTATGAAAAGTAAGTATAAGAGCTCCCCACGATTTTTTTACATTCAAGTTAATTTTTTGGTCAATTACTTATTATTTTTAAGTTTTCAGTTCATATTGCTACAAAAGCGTGTTTTTTTAGTTTTATCAAACTATTATCTTATTTTTAACTTTTCAGTCCATATTGCTAGAAAATCGTGTTTTTAAACTTTCCAACTACGGGAGAAAACTCATCGATTAATTCTTCCCATGAGAAATTCTTACTAACTTTTGGTGAAAGTATATTTTAGGAGGCGCTCGATATATGGCTCTTCAGCCTTTCCGTGCCTCAACCTATAAGGTCTTTTGAACATAACTTTTGGTGAAAGTACTAAGATCGTACCAGTGAATTCACCAAATCTTCGAAATGTAAATTAGGCATTTTTACTTGTGAATTTACCAAATCTTGTGAACTAGATCTTGGTGTGAATACCAGGTCATAGCTATCAAATTATCATATTGTCATCGGTTCTTAATACGTTTGCAGATTATCAAATGATTCGGACGTCTGGAAGTGGGTGAAAATTAATTTCATTAGATACATTCATTCATACAGACATACATATAGGTGAAGCTAATAAAGTGTGTGGGAATAAAATAACTAATAATAAACCTTTTATTTAAGTCGTGTACTAAAATGTATAAAGTGAGTTTAAGTCATTGCTGACAATGATTTAATTATTTTTCGTTGAATTATTTGTTTTCAAAAACCTTGTTTTTTATCAGTTATTTTATTTTTTGCTTTTTAAGTTCGCCTTAATCTGTTCATTTCTGATAGAGCATCGTTATTACAAGGTCTCTTCCCCTTTTTTGTGCTGAAAAAATGATCTCCGACCCCAAACCCCCAATTTTGAATGAACTGACCTAATCACAAAACTCGTCCGCCATCCTGAAGTCGCCATCTTGAATTTATAGATTTTGACAAAAAATTCATAATCTCCGAACCTGAAAACCCCCACATACCAATTTTGAATAAAATATGATCATCATAATCAGAAAACTCGTCTCCATCTTGGTACCGCCATCTTGAATTTATAAATGTCAACAAAAAATTCAAAATCTCCGACTGCGAAAACCGCCGCATACCAATTTAATCGAATCGGACCATAATCACAAAACACGCCCTCATCTTGGGACCGCCATGTTGAATTTATGAATTTTGACAAAAAATTCATAGTCTTCGACCCCAAAAACCCCCACATACCAATTTTGAATCAAATCGGACCATAATCACAAAACTCGTCCGCCATCTGGAGCCGCGATTTTGTTTTTCTAACAAAAATTCCATAATGTATTGTCACCGGAATTATGAACACCTGCCAAATTTCAAATCAATCGGACTTGAGAAGTCGGTCAAAATTCACTTGCGAGATTTGACCCAAACTAACTAACGAACGAACTAACAAGTGAAACTAAATAAGAGCTTGTAAAATGAAGAAAAGTAAGGCATACCTTCATACTACTATGACTTTGACCCAGACATGAGCATAGAGACGTTCTTGAGACATTCCGAACGAGGATTTCTGAAGGACTTCAGACATTATCGACTTTTGAAAAATACAATGGATTATTTTAAGGTTCTAGTTTTCAAAATTGGAGAAATAGCGAATGACGGAAAATACGACAGTGAATGGAATATTAAATATGATTTAAATCAGGATAAATTACTTTTACAAAGAAAACCGAATATTTTCTCTGGATTATGTGGCAAACAGGGGAGATTTTAGTTCCAAGGAAAAATTAACGTGGGATTAACGTTAACGTGGGATTAACGTTAACGATTAAAATTAACGTGGTATTAAATGTGATAACGAATTCTCTGGGGCGTTATTAAAATAAATGTTCTTGTTGATAATAAAAGGGCAACAAAAATTTGTGATACGGGGTTAGATCAGAATATAGTATCACGTCATATCGTTGAGAATTTCCAGAAATTACGGTACTTCCAAAATGTACAGACGGCAGGTGATTTCAGGGTACCAGTTTTGGGCACTTCAAATATTAGTTTGAAATTGGATAATATGTCAACGTATTGTACAGCTTTAGTTATCTTAAACCTACCTTGTGATCAAATTTCAGGCATAGAATTTTTAAGAAGGCACCAATCGGTTTCAAATTTATAAACGACAATTGTCAATTTGAGCCAGGAGTCATTTAAAATTAGAATTCGATCCTTGTCGATTAGGATATGAAAATGACAAATCAAATTTGTTTCCGAAGGGGTTCGGAAGTAAGCATCAAAATAATTAAACTATGGAGAAATATTCATGCACCATATAGAGGGAATAAATCACAGATAAATTATTTTTGAAATAGGTAGGCCAGAAGATATTTTAATTGGAGACAAATAACTGGTAGCACGAAAAGTCGATCAAGAAGAGACATCCCTTTTCATGGAATAGAAAACCAAGAAAGAGTAAACATTGAAAATGAAATCCGGAGAAATTTCGAGGAGTTGAAAAAAGTTAAAAGGATATGAATACCTACAATAGTTCTGTGGAAGGGGAAGAATAAAGTTTTTGGATCTTTCAGCTATTTTAGAAACTGAAAAAAATGGAACCAAAATTAAATCAAAGGATTATTGTCGATTGGGAGAGAAACTATATAGTTTTCGGAGTTGACATCCAGAAACCAGAAAATAACCGCAAGTGAACAGAAAAAAAAATGTGTTCCAAGATCCAAGAAGAGTATCTGACTAAAAGAGATTTAGTTTGTATGGAGATTTCGAGAATACTAGAAAATGCGGCATCTTCTGCACCTGCGCCAGACCTGGCGATCATAGTATAGGGTTCCTATAGTACTTCTGACGATTAGTAGAAATTCGTTTTGAGCTATGAAATTGCAGTAAGGTTTTTGTTATGAAAGCTTTTTCTGGTTTGTGAAAACATTTTGTTTATTTTTTATTAATGTGTGGAAATATCCAATGAAAGATATCTCGCACATAAATGAAAAAATAAATGTTATTCAAGAAATGCTTCTGTATCTGAAAGCATTTTTGGTAAATTTCCACATGTAGAAGTAGAAAGCCGAAAATTCCATATAAATGCCTAAGTAGAAGATATGGCACTTTTGCAAAAAAATCAGATACATTTCTTGATGCAACGACTATACCTGAGTGGAAATATGAATTTGATTTCGTGCTCTTGACTCGAAGTTTTAGATGAGTTCATGAAATTTCTTTTGAGCGCCTGTTTATCAAATTGAAACTGATGTTCACCGAACGATTGCCAAATTGAGTTCAACTCAAAAATTTATAACTTACATGGATCCCGAATCAGATTATTTTGCCGGAGAATATCAAAACTACTCTCAGTCACAGCTGATTACTGATTTTGTCCTAGGTTATCTTGACCAAAAACCTGGCAGCAATTTTCCTAATAATCGTATGTCTCTTTTAAATACGAAATGTATTCTTAGTTTCTTCAGATATAGTATGCCTATAATAAAATAAAACAAATCAAAACAAATTTGATCTTATTAACGAAAAATTAATTTTATTGAACTTTGATTGTGGATAACGAGACTTCCATGAAATGAGTTCTTTGATCTTCAAAATGGCCCTTCCCGAATAGAACTTAGAGAGAACTGTCTCCAATTATGTAATTAGGGTTTTCATCTAGTTATAAAAAAATTATAATAATATGAAATTTTATATTTCTTCCTGGGAAATCAGAGCAGTATGTTTCATTTATCTTGCATCATCATGTTAGAAATTCCTAATTCATTGAACAATCTTGAAGGAATCAACACGAAAATATTTGATAATCTATACGATTACTTCACGAGAGGAAATAGCGGGAGTGTAGGTGATTTAGGAGTTGTTTATTTCAATATACGGAGTATAGAAAAACATTTCGGTGAGTTGTTCTTATATCTGCAGGAAGATTTCGAAAAGTTGGATGTCATTGTGCTCTCGGAAACATGAGAGATAGAATCGGTGGGGACTTCATTATACCAAATTATACAATATACAATCTATGAATCGAAAACGAATTAAAATAATAGTCTCATAGTTTATGTAAAATACGCAAATTATTTAACTTTCCGAAAGAAATCTGTTTAGAATAACTTTCATTGAAAATAATTTAGGAAAAAATACCAAAATTGGTATCTCTGCCTTATATCGACCCCCTTCAACTAATGTTAAGACTTACTTGAATGCATTAGAGATTTATTTCGGAAATTTGAGTTAACAGGCAACTATTTTTGGGTGACATAAACATACATCTATTAGATACAGACTCTCAGGATACCAACCACTATCATCACAAATGGTCGAAAATGGTTTCACTTCATATATTAATAAACTAACAAGAGTAACTAGCGAAACTAGATCTATTATCGACCATATTTAAGTGAAACTTATGCTGAATCATCTGTTTTTTACTCATGACAGATCATTATTCAATCCTCTTTCATGTATCCACCCCAAACAACGCAAAGGAAATATAGTAAAACAATATAAGATAATTAAATATGGTACGTTAAAAACTCTTTATAATACCTACTACTATTACTCAAGAATATTTCAAGTGTTGGACAAATTATTTTCGAAGGTACAACCATTGTTGGTACAACGTTAGGTTTAATGAAAGAAGAAAATGATATGAGATCAATACTCTACACAACGAAAGAGAAAATCAAGTATGTTGAAAAATGTTATAAACTGGAAACCGACCTTAGAGTACAGAAAAAAATTGAGATCATCATTGATGATTTCAAGGATATTTTTGCGATGTGGGAGTAGTAGCGATGTGTGCACGTGGCAGAACCACATGGAGAAAAATCGTCCAAGTAAAATTTGTTGCTGACTTTTCTTCATTTCGGTAGGTCAAATTTTAATTGTGGAAAATATTTCTGCCACTTCTGTCAGCAAAACGGAACAAAATGAAAATCCCAATATCAAACTAAATTTTTTGGGAGTTCAAATGTAAATAATTCGAATATTAATGTGCACTGGAATCAGTAGGTATTTGATCAACATTAATTTTGTATTGCTTTGAAATTTGGCAGTTGTTCTTCTTTCGCTGACAAATCATTGACATTTTTATGAGGAAAAAACAAAATGGTGGCTTATGGTCCTACTCTATTCAAAATTGATAAATACGGTTTTGAGATGGGATATTATGATTTTTTGTCACAACTCAATTATTCAAGATGGCGGATTTTATGAATGACTGGATGGAATTAAGTAAATATAAATGAAAAAAAAATTGAAGAAAGCTTTTCTTTAGATGTATGATGTAAGTTATGTAACACTTTCAAAAACGTGTCGGGCAAGAAAACCCATGTATTCCAAACTGAAAACAGTGAGTGGTAAGCTTTTGAATCTGCGAACAACAACAGAAAAACTTAGGTCACAACCGAATAAATTATTTTTTCTTCTCAGTGCATCTTAATGAAAGTTTTTTTTTATTTATATTTATTGAAAAGTATAACCCCTTTCTTTATATAATTATTACTGATGCACCATATATTTATTTTGGTTTCTATAACAAGCTCAATAATATTTTACAATTATTTCATGCATTTGGGAAAATACTATTTAATAATATACTGACTCGATGTTTCCTGAGTAATAGAAATATTGTTTGAAATGAGATTTTTCATTTCAGTTCGAAAGTTTATGCCTTCCAAGAAGCCGTAGATGAGATTGTGAGTCTGTTTCCTGGTGAAATGAAGGAAGCACATTTCCTCCCTTACTGTTCCGGAAAAATTTAGTGAATTTTTGTTCTTATTTGCCGTAGATATTAGATAGAGTACTTATACTAATTTATGAGGGATAAATTATTTAGTTTTCATTTTAAAAATGTTTTTATCTCATGGATTTAATGAATGTTTGTTTACATTTGCCAAAGATATTGTCATATAGAGTGAACTGAGTTATGAATGAAAAATTATATTTTCAGAGCTTCCTTATGAGAAGTAGTTTTCAATAAAAGTTATTTTATTTCATTAATTGTTGATTTTAATTGGAACCCTCTGCCTGTCATTGTACTTTGTTTCACACACACACACATATATATATATATATATATATATATATATATATATATATATATATATATATATATATCAACCTGTGGTAGAAGTCCATTGTATCTCGAAGTGGAGTGGTATTATTTTATGAAGTAGAAAAACTCGAAGTCGTCTCCACAATATAATATTAACAATCGATTAGATAAAAACCATCGATTAGGTGTACATGTTTCGAACCTCTATAGGTTCACCATCAGCGGAGAATAAAATTTTCTACAATAAAAGAAGAACAAAGAATGGAGATGAAAAAATGTTTTATAGGTTAACAATTAAAAATTATTTTAAGTCCAGAGATCATAATTTAGACCAAATGGAAACTTGAGAATTCGCCTTCAAGGGCTGTGTCCCATTTTTAAATTTAGGGGGGCTAAATACATTAGCCGATGCAAAATAACAAGACGACATGAGGACCGTGAAAACAATGGTAGCCTAATTTAAAAATGGGACACAGCCCTTGAAGGCGAATTCTCAAGTTTCCATTTGGTCTAAATTATGATCTCTGGACTTAAAATAATTTTTAATTGTTAACCTATAAAACATTTTTTCATCTCCATTCTTTGTTGTTCTTTTATTGTAGAAAATTTTATTCTCCGCTGATGATGAACCTATAGAGGTTCAAAACATGTACACCTAATCGATGGTTTTTATCTAATAGATTGTTAATATTATATCGTGGAGACGACTTCGGTTTTTCTACTTCATAAAATATATATATATATATATATATATATATATATATATATATATATATATATATATATATATATATTCGATGTCATTAGAAATGTTCTAATGCCTGAGTTCTACTACTTCCATTGAATCTTCTCCCATGTTACATTTTTCTATCAGAAGCAATTAATTCATTCACGAATTTTCTTATGATCTCTCCCACTGGGAAACAACTTAAAAACTACCGCAATATTGAATATATAAATGAAGGGACTATTGATTATGTTCAAATGACTGTGGTGATATGAAAGATTGGCCATAGTTACTTATTTTCACAATCGAAAGCTGTGGAAATTATTGATTGCCAGGGTTTAGTTCTTTCTCTTCCCATGCGTCTGAATAACAAACGGAAATCGGGTGTCTCGAGAGCATAAAAACATCCTTTATATATGTTCATGGTAACTATGTGCAGCAAATATTCATAATTTTCGTGATATGTATCTACAGCTGAATATACATTCTACTCCAACTCATTTCTTTGTTGACTACATCTCATTTCAATGTCCTATAATCACCATCGGAAATTTGCTTGAAACAATATTAGTATTTTTATCCATAAAACTGTTTCATTTTGCATTAACCTTTGGTAAATAATTTTAAATATTTTGCCATAGTCACCATTGCCTGAGTTCTACCACTTCCGTTGAATCACTCTTTCGTGTTAACATTATGTTATTCCAAGTTATGCAAACAAACTTCTCCAAAAGTTAAAATACTGAAGGGAATAATGATTATACTCAAGTGTTATGGCGATTAAAATGTTTTCATGTTTTTTCCGCAATAAAAAATGTGCAAAAAATGGGTTTTCGGTGTTTTAATCGTTCTCAGAACAACAAATAAGAAACAAATATTTCGGGGACATGCAAACATATATCACCAATCATAGCTTACCATACACACACCTCGAGAAACCTGCGTTATACTCTTCACTTTTTTTGTCAGTTACAGAACATTTCAATGTCATTAGTACTATTGGAAATATGCATGTCATTTGATTATTCACATGTATATAACTTTTTTTTTACTTTTGCATCCACCTGCGAGTATATCATTTACAAATTTCAAGCTAGTTCAAGATTGATCCATGGATTCCATGAAAATCATTCACAATGTTATATTCCATCCACTATTGTAGATTGAAAGCTCATCAATCCAATCCCCTAGAATGCGTTTTTCAGGTACAT
>JAFIRS010006956.1:0-29856 GCA_018342105.1 Gonioctena quinquepunctata | reverse complement strand
TCACAGGCCACTCATCCCCCCCACCTTTTTCCCTACCCCACATACAACCACCATCCCCCCACCCCTCTCATGAAACCGCCATTTTGTGGTGCGGTGCGGGAACCATGTGGCGGGAGTAACCGATGAACGGAGAGGTGGCCCAGTAATGGTATAGCATATCTACTCAGGTATAAACAATGAAATTTTTTTAAATATCTATCGAGAATATTATTAACTATTGTATAAAGAATTGAAAAAAAAATTATTTAAAAATTATTTATATATATTTTTTTTTGTATATTTTTCATGGGTCAAAAGTACCCAAATTTGAGATTTTTCAAACCTTTAGAAATTCATATCTCTAAAAATATTAACTTTATCGTGAAAAGTCATAGGACCTTTTTAATTTGTATTTCAATAAAGAATATAAAACAAAAAACAGGTCCTTGCAATTGTTCAAACAATTTTGGTTTAAACAATATGGCACGGGGTTGCTCCATGGCAACATGCATGTATATCATCAGTAGGGCAATTTGAAGAGGATCGCATAAAAAAATTGAGGTGGAATAGTTTTCGGTACTCATGCGCCGATTCCTCCTAGTCTAATATGAATAAGCCAAGTTAAACACAATTTGGTTCTCCGATGAAATGAATAAATCGATACTCCGGCAGTCATAGAGATAAAGCCCAGTTTCACCAAACATCTCTTAATCACAGATTGATTAAAATACGCTTGTTTTCTGTTTCACCATACAACAAGCCGTCCGAAGATGATCGCGATTAACCAAATCGCGATTAAATCGTCAAACCACTTGGCAACATTGTGAACGAAAAGTTATATAGTATTCTGTGTCGTATTAGCAGTGATGACCACCCTTGACGCTATTGTCGTCAGTCACATTTCAGGTGTCATTCATTTATAACATAACCAAGTTTGTCAGTTTGTCATGTGTACCGGTGTATACAAATTTGATTTTGCCCAAAAATGTCGAGTGATGTGCCTCGACATGTCGATGGAAACTTGCAGAAGTTAAAGGAAAAGAGGAACCCTATATTTATTCACTTTTTGAATAACAATGATCTCTTCACTTTCATCTATATGTTAGCGAACCACATTCATAATTTAAGTTTATAAATATAAAATAAGAGTTTTTTATTTTATGATTTTTTCCATGTTAGTTAGATTTTCATTTAATTTTTGAATGTAAATTAATAGTGTTATCTAATGACTTTTGCCTTTATGTATGTGGAAAAGATTTACATTTAATTTTTGAAAGTCAATAACCAAGTTCCTGTTTGTTGAGTTTTGTTATACAATTAAAGTCAATTTTGTACATCAGCAGCTTTAATCATCTGAATCTTATTTCACAGAACCACACATACTGAAAAAAACTTGTTTCTTTCTATTAACAAATTTAACTCTTTCACATATGATATTTGATTCAAACATAATAATAAATTATCTTTGCACTGAATTTCATAATCTGTAATACTATAAACAGATGTTTCTTGGGAATGATAAACGTTATTATTATTACTTGAAAATGTTTGTGTATTTTTCACAGTTCTTGACTATGAAGCCAAGAAAATGTATCTGAAATATGGCCTCTTATTACCTGCTATTGATCCTGCCTCACTGCTGGACGTGGATCTTCCACAATATCTTTTTCATGTTCTTCCACTATGACCCTTCCATTTGCTTTGCTACTATAGAAATGCCATAACATTTTCAATAATCTTCAGGCCGGACACAAACCTTGTGAAGTATTGATGAACAATATCAGTAACCAATTCAAAACGAAAATGAAATAATAAAACTCACTTGTCGTTTGCAAATTCTAGTTGTTCCTCAATTGATCCCAATATTTGAAGTGCAGCTTCTTTTGAAAGTCGGAATCTTGTCTCAAAATCTGCATTGTGCAAATTTCGAAAATGATCTTTTCTTCGGATCTATCGAGGATGTCGAACGACAAATTCATCATCACTATCGTCTTCAAAGAGAAGATCATACACCCGTCGACATGCCATTTTAACGAAATGTCACAATAATCTTAACGTAAAGTTATAATCCTCGCAAAATGGACGATTTGTGCTGAATCGCGATTAGTCGATTTACAAACCATTCGACAAGGTTGTGAACAAAAAGTTTAAGTGTCGTATTAGCACCCTTGGCGCTATTGTCGTCAGTCACATGACAGGTTTCATTCACTCCTAACATAACCATGTTTGGCACCTTGTGAAAACAAAGGTAATTTTTGCCGAAAATGTTGAGTGATATGTTTTGACATATCGATGGAACAGGCAGCCTATATTTATTTACTTTTTGAATAAGAATTACTGATTTCGATCTTTCACTCTTATCTATATGTTAGCAAACCAGAGTCACAATTTGAGTTCATGGATATGAAATGACTTTTATTTTATGACTGTTCCCATGTTAATGAACAATATTTTCATTTATATTTTTGAATGTGAATTATTAGTTTCCTCTGATGACTTTTGCCTATATTTATGAGAAAAAAAATTATATTTCATTTGGGAACGTTGAAAACAAAGTTCCTGTTTGTTGGGTTTTGTTATGAAGTCAATTTCGTAGATGAGCTCTTATTATCTGAACCTCATTTCACAGAACCACACATACTGGAAAAAAATTACCATGTAAGTAATTTCATCAACTTGTTTTTTTTTATTAACGAATTTAACTGCTTCATAATTAATATTTCATTCAAATATATTGATAAATTATAAACAGATGTTTCTTGGAAATAATAAATGTTATTATTACTTGAAAATGTTCATATATTTTTCACAGTTTTTGACCACGAAGGCAAAACAAAAAACAATTATTTGAAAGTGGCCACTTATTAACTGTTGATCTTGCCTCACTTCTGGATGTGGATCTTCCACAATCTCTTCTTTAAGTTCTTCCACTATGACCGTTCCAATTTCCCTGCATGGTCGCTTTCCCCTTACCAGCCCGGAATAAATATATTAGCATTTGCTTTGCTATTATAGAAATGCTATAACATTTTCAGTAACCTCCAGACCGGACACAAACCTGGTAAAGTATTGATGAACAATATCAGTAATCAATTCAAAACGAAAATAAAACAATAAAACTCACTTGTCGTTTGCAAATTCAGTTTGTTCCTCAATTGATCCCAGTATTTGAAGTGCAGCTTCTTCTGAAAGTCGGAATCTTCTCTCAAAATCTGCATTGTCCAAATTTTTTAAATGATTTATTTTCCGGATCCATCGAGGACATCGAACGACGAATTCATCATCCCTATCGTCTTCAGAGGCAATATCATACAGTCGTCGAAATGCCATTTTAATGAAATGTCACATTGATCCCAAGTTGAAGTTATTATCTTCCTAAAACGGGCGATTTGTACTAAATCACGATTAGTCGTTTTAATCGCGCTTTGGAGTGTGTTGGAACGTCAAAGAGAGTAAACGTTATCTGAGTAGGAGAGTCTATTCCCCATAAGACAATAGTGACACTAATAGAAAGGGATGAAAGATCATTTGTGAGTCATAGTGACGTAATGGCCACCATTCTCCCTGGACCACTGACGGACTAGCGCTTTCCGCACTCTGGTCTCTGAGAGTTACAGGCTCTTGAATGTATATTGGACCACTCTTTATGTTACGTGGGCCGCCTATACTCATGTCCATGTAAGTCACTATGACGGGTTGATGCTACAAGATTCTAATTGGTTAGAGCTTATTAGTACTTCCTATTCAGATAAGGTTAACTCTCTTTGATGGAACGCTACATTACCTCAATCGTGATCTGAGGTCTCACTCGAGAGCTTAATCGAGATCGAAGCTTTTGGTGAAACTGGGCCTTAGAGTTAACGTTTAGTAAGGTCGGGCCACATATGAGCGGTGGCGGTAGCGGTCGTGGTGGAGTTCGCGGTGACGTTCAGACGTGACACGTACGATGAAATATGCCGTTGCACACTTCCCTTACCAGGTCTGCGTTCAGAGCGGTTTGGTTAGCGTTCCAATACGCGGTGGTGGTCAAATATTGACAGTCACGTTCGATCGCTATTGAAACGCGCACCCCAAGGAAAAATGACAAACGTCGAAGTAAGTCTCACTGAGAAAATTATTGAATATGAGAAGGAATGCAGGGTGTTACATGATTTATCCCATCCTCAGTACAAAAACATTCGGATTGAGAATAAAGCATGGGACGAAATTCCAAAAAGTTTAAATATTGAATTTTATAAGTACTAATAATTCATCAGATCATTCAAAATTGAGTCGAAAAAGGTTTCTCATTCATTCGTAGTTGTCTATATAATGTGTGGAACTCCCCTTTCTGAAGACCCTGCTGATTCATTTTATCAACAAATTTTTTTTTCCCAAAATAAGGTAAATAAAATAAAATTGTGAATTCAACATTTTTCAATAAAAACTTACCTACGGTTCCTATAATGTTGCACTTCTTGTTGTTTTTATTCGTTGGCGGCAACCAGAAGCAATACTTCTTCTTCAAAATCCACTGTTTATGAGTATTTATTTGAAACTTGAGTGATAATGCATATATTACCGCTCATGTATTAGCCACCGCCACCGCTGTCGCTATCGCCACCGCCACCGCCACCGCGCATATGTGGCCCGGCCTTTAAGCAGTCCTGATTTCTCATTATTTATGGTCTCATGCATATTTAGATTATCTTCATTGTATTAATTCAAAACCTTATCATTTTCTTCGTGATTACGCACATTATGCAGCTGTAGATCGCGTTTATTTATTTATGTATCACTACTAATTTCTCAACACTGAATACTGGAGAAAATTCTGCATATTAATTTCTGAATACTAGCAAATCTTGGTGCTGATCATTAACCATTATCATATGGTTATAAGTCACAACGGGGGCTAGTGGCTCAGTATGGTACTAGTTGCTCAGTGGTACGAGCGTTGATATTGTACCCACAGTTTCTACCCGGCGCGGGTTCAACTCTCGCAGCCGGCGAAAAAACTTTCAAGGCCTCAAGAGTGGTTTCATATCCTATTATAAAAAGCGAGTTTCTCGTGATTTTAACTCGTACAAGTTTTCATCAACTTCTGAGGATTGGTTAAACAACTGAAGAAGGCGGTAAATTTTGTTTTTTCATCCAATGGAAAAAACGCTCACAGACAATGTAGTTTGGATGCTTACTGTCCACCAAATCTTCATTTTCTCCAGAAATCCTCCCTACTATATTAAAAATAATCGTTCAATGCGCTTTGGGGGATCAAGGCTTCCACAAACCAATTACCTGTATCATTTGTATGGTCTTGTCGTTTTAACCTTTTGTTCATACGTGTATATTTGATTATCTATTATCTAATAGCCGTTTGTGTCGAATGAAGTTCATAAATGGTTTTATGTTCAGTTTTATAAAGATCAAGTAGGGGATTGTCGATTGACTATCTGCCCTGCACTTATTTAATTATCACCTAACATTCCCAATGCGGGAGTCATACGTTGATTATTATTTCAATACGATGCGGTACATTCATACTCAGCATGCTTGTATATTTATCACGCTATAACATTTCAATATTCTTATAAATTATTTTCAGTTAGTAGTGTTATTTGTTCGAGGTGTTGATGCTCATCAAATTCATGGCTGATTTCAATTGATCGTATTGCTTTGGGTGTTCATCTGAGTTCATTGATTCCCTCTGGGTGTCACATAAATAGCTTTCTTTGGCGATGAGCTCTGGAAACTTTTCGCTTATCTTCGCCCTGGAACATTATTCCAGAGCTATTCCCAGCGCCGAAACTCTTCCTTGGTGTGAGCTTTGGAAAAACCACAGAAGGATTCTGGCCAGAAAATCAAGTATTTGCCCCTCATTGCCTTTGATCCCTTTGTGACCTGGCACCCACATCAGAGTAAACTGATTGTCTTAGGGAGAGTGCGGTCCCGAGTCAGTCTTGACTGACAGGAGTGTGACTTGGAGCTTCGAGTGCTGTTTAGCTGCCTGATAGGATATAGATCTTTACCCCTGGGAGCCTCTTTCATGGCATTTTTGGGCGCAAATTTCTATAGCATGGGTTTCTGCTTGATAAATAGTTGAGGCTATGCCCAGGGGTTTAGAGAGTCTGAAACTAGGACCCCTTACTCCCACTCCAGCCCTTCCGTCCATGTTAGAACCATCAGTATACCATTCTGATGCATTTTTTTCTAGTTGAGGCCCTTCGTTGTGAATATATAGTATTCACTCCAAAGTCGTGCCGAACTGGCCTAATATCTAATGACTTGTACCTTGATTAAGCGACGGAAGAAAAGGAGGAGGTTCTCTAGCCGACGCGTATATTTTTTTTCATGTATGACCACACATAACTTTTTACAGAGTAGTCCGATTCTAATAATTTTTTCAAGGAATAGGGTATACCTCGACATTGGTTCCATTTGGATTTGAAAAAAAACCACTCTGAAGGATAGGAAAATGGAGGATGATTGTTGGTTCACTCACTGAATTTTTACTTCTCAACAGTTTCTTCAGCGCATAACTTTGTAATGGGTCAACCGATTCAGATGATTTTTTTTATTGTATAGTGTATGCTTCGAAGTTGGTCCCATTTGAATTCGAGAAAAAATTACACCACCAAGGGTAGCAAAATAGGGGGACGATTTATTGATTTTACATCTGTGAACTGATTCTGTTGAAACTACAGCATAATGGAGGCCCGGAGTTAATCTGATGATAGAGATGGACAGCCGCTACCTCGTGTTTGGGGTAACAGTACGTATATCATTACATGTCCTGACTACCTGACTCGCTGAGTGAGTGATATACAATCAACGCCTAGACCAAACCGCTGGACCTAAGAGCTAAAGGGGTGAGAAGGGGGGTGAAAGTGAAAGTACAGTTGGTTTTGAAATTAGTATTTGGGTTCCTCTTCACAAATGAACATACATTTGTTTCGGAGTTTTCGTAAATTCAACCCTAAAGAGGTAAAATGGGGGTTGAAAGTCTGTATAGTTAGTTTCGAAGTTAGGATCATGGAAATTTGTATTTGAGGTCTTTGTTACAAATAAAAATACATGTTCCGGTGTTTTTGGAAATACAACCCCCAAAGGGGTGAAATGGGGGTTAAATTGGGGTTGGAAGATTGTATAGGAATTCTGTTAGTTCTCAAGTTGAAAGAACTGTACTGAATTTAAATTCAAAAAAATGAGCCTTAGCGCGACTACATCGGATTATTAGTAACGGAGAAAAACCGGAAAAACCCGAACAAATCTGCGTTGTTTTTTTAATCATAACGCCGCCACTTTTCAAGTTGTAGTGCAGGCTTCCCACGTCATGATAGTGATTAATATGTACTTTATGTGTGAGGAACTCTTGCGCTTGCGCGGTTTTAGCATAATTGCAATCTGCATTTTTTCATGCACTTTATTGCAGCAGACCTGGATGCGTCATAGGTGGTCCGATTCCAATTTTCCAAGAAGATTTCGAGAGTGGAAATATAGTACTACAAAATGTATAATCACATTTTGTGTTAAAACACTGCAAAAAAGCTGAAAAATACTTGCAGACATGACCGAAAATGGATGAGTGTGTGGGGGTAGAGTAGCATTCGCGGGGAAGCGTATGCACACTGATACAAGCGCGCTGCTCTCGTTATGAAACTGCTGCTCTACTCCCACTCCTTGGCCATTTCATGCACTCGCCCATTTTGGGTCATCTTTGCAAGTATTTCTCACCTATTTCGCAGCATTTTAACACAAAATGAGAATAGTAGTTTTGTAATACTCTACTTCTACTCTCAAAACTTTTGAAAACAAATTTTAATCGGACCACCTATGACGCATCCAGGTCTGCTGCAATAAAGTGCATTAAAAAAATCAAATTGCAATTATGCCAAAACTAATAATTCACCAGTGCCTGAGTTATTCACAGATACAGTACATATCAATCTCTACTATGTCGTGGAGAGCCTGCTTTTTAACTTGAAAAATGGAGATGTTATGAATTTTTTAAAAAACGCAGATTTTTGCCGGTTATTTCGATTATTCCGGTTTTTCTCCGTTACAAACAATCCGATCGAGTCGTGGTAGGACTCATTTTCTTTGTATTTCTGGATTGCTTCATTAGTTTTCAAGTTACAAGTCAAAAACGTTGGAAAATAAAAAAAATGCATTCAAATGTTTATAACAAATTGAGTAATGACGGTTACAAGTGGGAAACAAAGCAGGGCCGTGTTTCGTTTGATGGCACGATCGGTTTCCTGATAGTATTTTGTCACAAAAAAAAATCTCTATTGATTGGTCTAATACTGAAGTCTTCAAAGAGGGAGTTCTTGGCATTGATGAATACACAATCCGTAGTTTCAATACGCTTTCGACGAGCCATTTTTAAATTTTGCAAAAATGTGAGTCCTATGTTTGGTTGTTCATTGCTTTCGAATATGTTGTAGCGGACATAAGTCTCTTCCACGATCGACATTTTTTAATGAAGCAGATGTAGCCAAACGGGCTTTGATTCGGAATTCCTTATTTTCCATTGGAATTTCCATTGGGTTGATTATCCCTCCAGAATGTAACATATAACCAACTTAATCATCCTGAGATGTAATTTTATGATTTGAATGCGAACAAGACCGGTTTAATGTTATTCCCTCATATGATTTACTCTCCGCGACCTTGTCCTAATAATGCCAGCTTCGCATGATTAGGTGTATATTATACTCTCGCAATCGGGTCAATTGGAAGCTGAGAATATAGGGCAAACACGAGATTGGTGGCTGTGAAACAGGGAATGATATTTCGAAGTAATTCTTTCTAGTTTTCATTATCGAATCAACACTTCACCGATAAAATTTACAAATTACTTTGTCCATTTGATTAGACTCATGAGGAAAAATGAATTAATAATAATAATCAATAGAGACTATACCTCGTTATCCAGAAATTTCTCAATTATGAAATAAAAAATTATGTCATTACTAAGTGCTTCTTGGTGGTTGGCTCCCCTGATACAAGCCATAGCCATAAGTTCACCCAACGAAGCGGGACGACTAACTTGATTTCGTTCTCCGAGAATTCGACGACGGATCCCATTTTCCAATTCATCGTTCGGATGCACATCCAACCGAAACTGCAGCTCCATTGTATTTGGCAGAATCTGGAGCCATGGACTGGAAGCCATAGCACACTCCGTTCTCACTACAAAAATTACATCTGTTCTCTTAATTCCCAAGTTTCAATGATTGGTTGCAATCTTCGAAATTTTCTAGTCTCTCGCAAAAGTTTCAAAGATTCCACCTCTCTATCTGGCTGGTTTGCACAGACTGTCTCTCCAGCAAACTCAACTCCGATGGAATGCCTTATTGGCATTGCATTGAATTTCTGATCAGTAGTGGGGTTCTATCGTGAATTATGAGCACTGAATTGTGATCCCAGCTTGACACTAACAGGTCATGAATGTTCACTCTTCAGTATTAGTTAGTATAAGTTAGTTCATAATTCATATTATCATTGATTTGTTGAAAATATAAACAGGATGTTCATAGAATCAATGTCCAGCGTGGCTTTAGCCGGGAAAGTATTTGTTTTCTGTTAGACATTCACAAAAAATAACTTCATTTCAATCGTAGATTTTTCAATTCAAAAAAAAATATTTCTATCAATATTCAATTGAGAATGTTTCCCTTTTCGAAATGAATACCCCACAAGAGGTTATCTTGACGATGGAAGATAGTGACTAAAGTTCATCTTTCAGTCGCAGATGATTCCACATTTGATTTCATGAAAATCCTGTTTATATTTTCAATAAATCAATCTATTATACCCCATGACAGGTTTTAATGTCAGAAAACACTAATTTCAAAGTGTCTCTCCAAAAGAAATGATTCTAACTCTTTCCATCTTTGCAAAGTGAGATTGCTTCTTGAAAATGTGTTTTCCATTTCTTCCGGTCTTCCTGATGATCGTGGAAGCGTGAAATAGATTTTCGTCGACAAAAATGTATTGAAGACCTAGTGAATGCGATGTCTCTCCTGCGTCGTTACGAATGATTTCTGGTGAGTACTCTCTTTTGGAAAACATTATTTTTTGCTTCATTCATCTTTATGAGTCCTTAATTGAGACTGGAATAGAAAATCAAATAACTCTTTGAATGAAAATGCAAATTTTCAATTTCAGATTTTTGCTTTTGAGTTAGGGCTTTTTCAGAATATCTATCACATGTAGTTCAATGTCCAGCGTGGCTCTAGCCGGGGTAGTGGTTGTTTTCTGTTAGACATTCACAAAAAAAACCTTCATTTCAATCGTGGATTTTTCAATTCACAGAAAAATCTTTCTATCAATATTCAATTGAGAATGTTTCCTTTTTAAACATGAATACCCCACGAAAGGTTATCTTGACGATGGAAGATAGTGACTAAAGTTTATCTTTCAGTCGCAGATGATTCCACATCTGATTTTATGAACATCCTGTTCATATTTTCAACAAGTCAATCTATCATACCCCATGACAGGTTTTAATGTCAGAAAACACTAATTACAAAGTGTCTCTCCAAAATAAATGATTCTAACTCTTTCCATCTTTGCAAAGTGAGATTGCTTCTTGAAAATGTGTTTCTCATGTCTTCCGGTCTTCCTGATGATCGTGGAAGCGTGAAATAGATTTTCGTCGACAAAAATGTATTGAAGACCTAGTGAATGCGATGTCTCTCCTGCGTCAATGTTACGAATGATTTCTGGTGAGTACTCTCTTTTGGAAAACATTCTTCTTTGCCTCATTCATCTTTATGAGTTCATAATTAGGACTGGAATAGAAAATCAAATAACTATCTGAATGAAAATGCAAATGTTCAATTTCAGATTATTTCTTTTGAGTTAGGGCTTTTTCAGAATATCTATCAGATGTATTCCAATGTCCAGCGTGGCTTTAGCCGGGGAAGTGGTTGTTTTCTGTTAGACATTCACAAAAAATAACTTCATTTTAATCGTGGATTTTTCAATTCACGGAAAAATCTTTCTATCAATATTCAATTGAGAATGTTCCTTTTTCATCATATTATCATATTACCAAATTTTCCTAACCTTTATTGTACATGAATTTCATTTATCTTTAACTTCAAATTATACTTACAACTCAGTTGATATAATGAATACTGACTAGGAGCACTCAAAGGCTTCTAGCCTCGTTTCAAAATTTCTCGCAAAAATCAATAGTTGAGGTGACACCTACATGCCTCGAAAAACAGAACAGCTCGAACGGCGAGAGAGAGCAAATCGATATTTTCAAATTAAGATGATAGCAAACTCCCAATCGCAAAAGTGTGTGTATTTCCACGTTTCCACCTAAGATCAACTGGAACGAACTGGAGAAGATAAAAGGTAGAAAATTCGTCTGGTAAGTGTTTCTCTCAACTGTCGCAAATATTTCTTATTTTATTAAATTACAAAGTTTATTCGTAACCAGCGTTTCACCCAACATTCTGGCACCTTCGAGCCAATGATAACGCTTCTCACTACCTCTTATTGCTCCCCAGTCAGTTGATTATTCAATTTTTACATTAGATATAATCGCAATTTTTTTTCGCTAACATTCACAAAGTGTACACCTATTTTATTTCTCATTCATAAAAACCGCGTGTTCAGTCCACAGGTTACTCGCAAAAAAACAAGCTTGAAGTTCCGTGTTTTTTTGCCATCAGAAGCAGTGCTCCTTTGAACGGTACAGGGACATAGGTGCACCAAAGACAGTACATATAATCTTGATTCAGCTATTCATTTCAAAATGTCTAGTACCGCAAATAAAATCAAACAATATAAGGCCTCACGCCAGATGAATATCAACCAAATGAATGAACTAAAAGGATTTGCGGATAGGGCTTCTGCCAATGAAAAAACCGCTAAAATTCAGTTCAGAATGATGTATCAGCAATCTATGATATCTCTTATTGCCATTCAGGAAGGTGAAGATGCCATTTTTCTGTTGTTGTTTGGGTTCTTCCGAAAACAGAGCAGTATTTCCTCTATTCCACCATTCCTGTGAGGAAATTGTCATTTCCTGAAATTTGGAAATGTTATATCCTGTGGGAAAAATAATGTTAGTTTCAAAAAGAAAGAAATATCAATTTCTTGTGGAAAAAAATAACAATAAGATCAGAAAATAAAGATAAGTCATTATTTCCTGTAAAGAAATATGTATTAATTCTGAAAGAAAAAGAAATGGTTAATTATATGTTATGAATTTAAATACATAAATTATGAAATATTGTCACGACTTGAATTATTCCTGTAATGAGAATATAACCTCTACAAATTGCTTACTAATCTTTCTTGGTTGGGCGACAGGTGCATCTTAGAAAATATATAACTACCATCAGATGTGTGCATCCTATGAACTGCTGATAAACATATCAGCGGTTATAATTTATTATGGAGATGAAAAGAACACGAACAAAAAAACTACTCTTGCTTTTTACTCATCTGGGAAATCGAACCTCATAAATTAAAGGCATAAACCTGTTATCCCTACCTGACATATGAAGGAGTTGATAGCCCTCGTATGGGATACGCGAGATGATGAAAAGGGTATATAAGGCCGGAAAAATAATAATTCATTCTCATTCACAGCTGACTCACTTGAGTATCAATCACAGGTCATACAGTTTTACTCAGTCACATTTCATATAGTTTTACTCAGTCACAGCTCATATAGTTTTACAAAGTACCATCTACTTTGGGTACTAATTTTCAATGTCAGATTGAAATTCAGTCTTAACGGTCAAATAAAAATAGTTCAAATGTATATTCAAAAGTATTATGAAGATATCGGAACGGGACAATGTTTTACCTAAAATCAGTGCGCATAAGAGAAAATTCGGTACTAAATCGCTGAAAATAATGAATGTGGAAATAGCAATGAATTTGATGATTGATAATCGGAATTGGGAAATCGTTTGATAAATATATTGTGTGAAATTCAGAATCTGTAACAGTGGCAACAGGGTAAGCTTTATGTTTGTGTTATGTATTAATTTGGCATATCAGATTTTCTCCAACTATCATCCAATTGAATACCATATTCGATTTTCTACGGACTCCGTATCCAAAGTGAAAATGTTTTTTTCCTGAAATAATAACCACGTATTCGAGTATCGTCCGTTTTTGTCAAATTATATATTAAATTAGCTTTGAACTTTGAACTTCTCTATAGAATCTCCACTTTTTGTAGCTTCATGCATAAAAGAAGACTTGAAGTACATTCCGTAATATGTTGACTTATAGTTGTTGATGTGAATCTATACCTATAATCATTTCACAGTTTTATTATTGAATCGAATTTATTTTATATACAATGTGTGTGAAGATTTACAAATATTTATGAATCAGTCATCCAGTTTCGTTAAACGATACGTGCTCATTCAAAATATAGTTTTTTAATTATTGTTTTATTTACTAATTTAGTAGAGTTTCAGATATTTTGTACAAGAGTACGTATAAGAATTTGACTTATAAGTTATAAAACTTTCATACAGTTGATTTGGAATGATACTTGTTTATACATCCCAGTTTCCTCATGTTTTTGGATTGTTGAATTGATATAATATTACGTATTATATACAGTGTGGTTGGAAAAAAAACGAATTTATTTTATAACGTGTTTAGACACATTTTTTTCATATAAAAATTGTTGATTATTATAAATTTCTTTTTGTAATTAAATTATTCTTGAAATCTCAGTTCTCCATACGGGGACTTGGTACAACTAACTGTCAGTTGTATTTAATCATTATTCAGGTTGTATAACATTATTTGGAACAGGTATTCAGTATTGAAGTGATAAGAATCTGCAGTAAGTTTTTATAAATTATTCACACCCAGTATAGCCCTTCATGAACTTGGTAACAACATCTTAACCAAGTAAACTAAAAGGTGGGGTTTCTATTTGAACAACATATGTGGGGAAATATCAGTAACGGCGAAAACTGGTGCATATTTCCATATTTTCACCTGTTGGTCAGACTCATTGTATTCCCTTTCGAAACTTTCTCTATGAAATATCACGAATTATCATACTATTTTTTTATAGGTATGGAGCAAACACCCTTTATATCAGGAGTTTGGCTGACATTCCATTGTTTATTCCACATGCGTCATTGTGAGTACTTTCAGAATACCTGTTGTATGTTTGGCTATGCATAGTTCATAAAACAAATATCGTTGCATGACACAAAACCATGTTTACCCGGGATATCGTGTTTGGAAACTTTTATTTTCAACCATAGCAGAGAAGAGACCTCTCGACTGAGAGTTGTTGAACTTCATTTTCCATTCGAGCCGAAAGCTTTCAAAACACGTCGGGTATGAAGATATAAGTGTGCCTCGCGTGATATCGAGTCTTTGGCGAAGTACTTGAAAGACGGTGAATTTAACGACTTTTTATTATACTTTCATTGTTCCTTTCATGAATCTATTGATTGAATAACGAAATTTTCTGGATTGGGTCAGAAGTATTCCTGAGTGTTTTGTCCAAGGTCGAGAGCAGTCGAGAGAAAAAGGTGAAATTCTCTGGCGGATGTTTTTGGAGTTTATGCGCGCGGTTAAGAGGTTTCCGATCCACTTACCTTCAAGAAATATGAGATTGATTTTGTTCAATCAGCGTTATTCGATATCTATCGACTGATATCCAAGTGGCATTTTTCTGAAGGCCAATGAGGAATTTGTTAGATCTATTTGTGCAAGGCGTTAGATCAATGAGAAAAAGATATCTGCTTCAGTTGAATAAATACAGTGTGGCTCACTTCTCATGGAAACACTCCCGTATCTTCCGTAATTATTGGAGTAGAATTCTGTGATTTCCACGATCGGTAGATATACTGGGTGCGAGTCTAAATTCTCTCATTAGGTTGATCTGAGTGATATATACTGTGCGTCAGAAACGATGGATAATTCGATTTTTGCAAAAAATAATATTGGGGGGAAGATAGACTTAAAATTCTTACGAATTCGTCATAAGGACATCAACTTTAGTGCCAACCCATATTTACGCTAAAAAAAATCCAGTTCTCAGAAGTCCGAATTTGTCTCACTTCCAATGGAAACACCCCCGTGACTTCCCTAAGTCTCTTCTGGGGTTAACCAGAGTGACATACACTGCGCGCCAGGGGCAATGAATAGAACGATTTTTGCAGAGTTCATAACTGTAAAACCTGATATCGAATTATAATCATCACTGATAATGCAGTATCATTGAGAACTATTTCTACATTGGGTTTCTCTAGCCGTTGTTTCTTTAATGGATATTAATGAACAGAAAAAGAAATGTTTTTTTTTGAAATATGCTTCAATAACATACTCTGAATTGTTTTTTTTTCATTTTGAACCCTTGAAATGAAGTTCAATACTTCCATTAGAAAATCCATATTTTTGTAATTTCCTCTGGAAGCTCAGCGAATTTAAATTTGACTCCAGATATTATTAAGACTCATCCCCTGTATATATACCTATCGTGGAAATTTTCGAGCCCTACTCAACTAATTAAGATAGATACAGAGGTGTTTAAATGAAAAGTGGGAAAATAGAAATTTTTTTGAACTGAAATATTCCTCAGCAAAGGTGCCAGTCGGTTATAAATTCGATTTCCTAATCTGGAATCAGTAAAATCCCGCTTATCCTGCCTCATGATATTATTTTTCGCAGAAATCAGCATTTCAATCGTCCCTGGCGCACATTATAGATCACTCAGGTCAACCCCAGAGAATATTCAGCATCATCTTGGAAATTTCAGAATTCTACACCAATATTTACGGAAGTTACGGGGGAGTTTCCATGGGAAGTGAGACAAATTCGGATTTGTCAGAACTGAAAAATTTCCAGAAAAAATATTCCAGGTTAACTCCAGAAGAGATTTAGATTCATCCCCGATATATCTAACGATCGTGAAATTTATAGAATTCTACTCTAATCATTACGGAAGTTACGGGGGCGTTTCCATGGGAAGTGAGAGACAAATTCGGAATTTTCAGAACTGGAGAAAATATGAAATGGTACTGAAGTTGATGTCCCGATCATGAATTCTAAGCCTATCTTGCCCCCTTATATTATTTTTCGCAGAAATCAATATATCCATCGCCCCTGGCGCGCAGATTGATCTCAGAAGAGATTTAGACTAATCTTCGTTATATCTAACGATCGCGTGAATTACAGAATTCTTCTTCAATATTTACGACGTTTCCATGAGAAGTGAGACATTTTTGAGAACTGAACATTTTTCAGCAAAAATATGGATTGGTACTAAAGTTGATGTCCCGATCACGAATCCGTAAGGATTTTGAGCCTATCTTGTCCCCTAATATTATTTTTCGCAAAAATTTGTAAATCTATCGCTTCTGGGGCGCACTGTATGTCAACCTAATGAGGGAACTTGGACTCACCCCCGGTATATTTAACGATCGGGAAAATTATAGAATTCTACTCACATGATTACGAAAGATACGGGGATGTTTCCATGAGAAGTGAGACACACTGTAGTAGATTCTTTCTTTGCTAATTTTCTGTATTTCCGTAAATGTGGTATATATCACTGAGAGAAGAGAAGATTCATAATATTTTAGTCAATTCGGAATGAATCGTCCCAAATTCCTCAAATATGAACAAATATAACTTTGAGTATAGGTTCCTTGCAGCTTGTCATTGAGTATGTACATTATTACCTAATATTTCTTCTTTGCATTAGTACCTAATATTTTAAGTATTTTTCGCTTGAAAATATCGATCTTTCAAACCAACATTGATCATTTTCAGTAAACTTACATGTGTTTCATCCTATAAGGAATATTTTGTATCTACCCTGATCAATTTTACTCAACAGAATCATTATGTTTCATTAATGAAATATTACTTACCATTCTTCAATAATGGCTTCATTCAAGGTGTCTGAAAATGATAATTCCAATAACTCGAAAATATTTAATGGATACTACTGTGTGGATGTGTTTAGCGTGAATGTGATTTTCCATATCCTGGAAATAAATCGTTGAAAACTGGATTAATATAGTTGAGGTTTTTACTTGAGTTTTCATCTAAATAACAAGAAACATCCAGTGTCAGTATTCATTTGGAAAAACAAGTTTGATAGGAGACTTTATTGATGAAAAATATGGTGAGAGTTGCCAATTTAGCATATAGTGTAAAATGAACATCGGAACATTCTTCAAAACCATTAATTTTCAATGAACATATATTTTTCAACTTTTGAAATATGAAATTGGATACTGAACATGCCTCTTTGGGATTCGTTTATAATGGGTGATGGTGGTCGTCAGATATAAGAAAATTGTCATAGGTAACATATATTCAGAACAACAAACTTAAACAATACAACTCTACATTAAATTTGTTTCCCGTTGAATTTCCCAAGTTCCTTCCCAAAACGAGCACTGTCGAGTTTCTTATGGCGGTTTGACAGGCAATAATGAAATTTGCTTCAATGACAGTTCTTTGACAAGAAAATCATTCAACATGTACCTGGTTTTTATTATGCCTTCCAATCATTGCTGGCATACTGTTCGAATGCTAGCCTGTAAGCAACTCTGGCCTTGGCCTCCGATGACACGTAGGTCATTTGGCCCATCCTCCTTGCCCATTTCCCATGTTCTAGGACGACCATGTCATCGGCGTACCCAAGGGTTTCGTGGCCTCTTTCTTCCAGAGACCGTCCATGAAAATAACTCATCCCTGTGGGTATCTCCTGGTAGCTCAGGCTACTGTAGTCTACTCCATTGAGGTTGTGTGAATCATCCTGTTCCTTAGTATTGAGTCTATTCAGGTTCCCCGACCCTTCTCTGTCTGAGAGACCTGGTGATAGAGTCCATAAAGGCTTCTTCTATGTCAGAAGCTTTGGCTTGGGCACCAGCTCCTCCTGAGTATTCAGTCCAGAGGACATGGAAATTTTTGGTATTAGGAACTCTGTCGTTTCCTGACCAGTTTTTCCAGGGTGTCGTATGAAAATCACCCTAATATTCCTCCCTGGGTTTGGTATATATTTATGAGTATTCCACAGAGCCTACCATGCAGTAAATCTGTTCTCTTCTGCAATGGTGCTGGGTAAATGCCGTCTGGCTCCGGTGATTGTACGGTTCAAATGAGCTTATTGTTCATTGTACTTTGTCATGAGTTATTATCCTCACAGCTCATGTCCTACCACTCCTGGAACCGCTTTTGAGAGGCTTCAGTCCATTCTCATCAGGAGGTATCTGATCTATTTCAGCCTCCAGGAAAATGAACCCTGAAGAGTTCTTTTATTTTTTGTAGTGGTGTACTCTGATTGTTCATTGTTAGTTTATCGCTTGTTATCTTCCCTTCGAGATAATCTCTTCACGAAACCTCCCCTATGAGCTTTGTAAAGTGTCCTTTTATAAATGGTGAAGGCGTTCTTGTAGACATTACACCTTCCAGTTTTCTTAGACGGTCTAGTATGCATTGGAATTCCATCCAATCGCCACCTCTTTTCCCCGCAGTGCCTTATCAGCTCCTCCACTGTCTTGGTGGTGATTCAAGATCACGCGAAGGGGAATAGGACGATGCGAGAATTACCTTCCTCGACCCATTATCTTCCATAATCCTTATCTTCACTGCTGTCGAATCTTCAGAATACAGGTACGTTAATAGCAATATTTTAATATAATTTTCAAGAAGTATACGCTCAGTAAATCTGCTAATAGCTCTCTACTTGCCACTCCCAGACCTTTCATTTCACCGGGATCCTGAATGAGTGCCACCTCGAACTCCCTAATAGCACCTACAAATACTACCGTGGCCACCTCACAGTGATGAATGACTTTTATATCCCCATCTTTTTTGTTTGTATGTTCAAGACTCTGAAAAACTCTCTTACAAGCTTTTAATACTCGTACGCTCGGAATTGCATCTTCCTCATGAAGAAAACATCGTCCAGAAGTTGTCCTCCTTCCTTCTCGGTGTTTTGGCTCATCAGAGTCCATTCCTGAGGCCTCAGTTCCGGGTTTTGGATTTGCAGTTTCCGACTGAACTTTGATATTACGAAGACCAGCACCCTGTGTCTGATGGGAAGGTCCCCGAAATTGATCACCATCAATTCGGCACCCTACCAGAACCGCCCAGTGAGCTGATCGTCTCCCTGAGCTAGTTAGCTGTACTTTAGTTTGCGGAGGTCATTAATAAGACCTCTGTAGGTACCATTCGACATCTGAATGTTCCTGTGCCTTTTCAGTTTGGTGGGTTCTACATGGGTCTTAGAGTCAGATCGAGATCTTATTTTGTTTTTCCCCCATTCCAGTTCACGACAAAAATATTTGACTGAATTACAGAAAAAATCACTGGTTTTTCTCTCCACATTGGAAAATTACTTTTCGATGCAACATATTCAGCAACAGTTCAAATCATTCATCAAAATTCCATACCAGATGAAATACGACAACCTAATTTCGGATCCCTACCACATATCCATAAAGTCACTCGAACATTATCAAATGAAAAGTCCTATAAAAAATGAACAATAATCTTATATCATTTACATGATATCTTGAATCGATTGTTCCAAATCATGTATTTATTGAGCAAACATCGAGAAACAGTCACATTATATCTCATAGAAATGAGTGTAAATGAAACGTCAATTCAGGTGCATTATCTGAACATGTAAATCGAGACCACCAAAATTTCAGATACACAGAATGATATAAATATTGATAAAAAGTCGACGAATAAAAAAACTGACCCGAATAACTCCACCCAGATTCATACCTAGATTCTGAAAATTTTCAGAATTTTTCCCCTTGATCGATAATTTTGATTGATAAAATATTATATATTATGAAAATGTTCTCAGGAGACTTTCCTGACCTCTGAAATCTCATAAATACATAACGTCCTCGGTGGACATCTTTACTGATATAATAACTTCGAATTTATTTTTTTCATCTAAATAAAACATTTTCAGTATCCACTGTGAATATTGTGAGCTGGATAGATGGGCTTGTTCGCTTTTCTTGAAGAAACTCAACCAGGTTTTACCAAGCAAATCATACAACCAAACTGCATATATTGAAATGAGTGTGGAAGCTTCGAAACCATACAAATAACTATGGAGACTGTGGAATCAAAATAAAAAATCTCTTTCAACGTAAAATTGAACAATTTCGCCTCACAGTGATGATAGTTTTCACGCGTGATGAATTAATATCCAATAGATAGTGATTCAGATTCGAAATGACATATAATATCTGGAACAACGGCGATCATGATAGGCGTGGTAATGGATGTCATCTACAAATTCGAAGATTGATTAATGGCTTCTCAGGAACGAGAAGTGGTCTCTCAATTACAACGGCTAGCGGCAGGATATTTGGTGACCTATTTTATAAAGTGAACAAGTTGGCACGTGCTCTATTGTCCAATTTAGAGGTAGAAGGAAAGTCGCAATAATAGGTTTTCATGAAGTAGAATATGATAAGTGTATATTTATTGCTACGTGTAACAAGGATGACAATATAATCAATAACGATGTAAATCTCAGATGTAGATCTACGTATCGAAAGCGGAAAAATGAACAACAAAGAAAAAACTCAAAACATGGATAGCCATGGAAATAATGGACAGTATCAAGAAAAGACAAAAAAGTATGCGAGAAGTAGATAAACCATAATATGCTATCCTGAAAGATGTATACGCTGCGTTCCATAGGTATGGAATAAATTTATTTTTAGCTGTATTATGTATTTGATTGGAAACACCTAAAACAGATCGATTTCTATTGTCAATTTGATAATTTACAGTATGGAAATATTACAAAAAAGTTTGCGAGAAGTAGATAAACCATAATATACTATCCTGAAAGATGTATACAGGGCGGTCCATAGGTATGGAATAAATTCATTTTTAGCGTTATTATGTATTTGTTTAGAAAACCTGAAACAGGTCGATTTCTATTGTCAATTTGAGAATTTACAGTATGAAAATATTACCCCCTTCTTCTACCCCTCTGAATTATGAGCACCCCCTCAAAAAATTTAAATGAGAAGGGTGGTTGTGTGGCACCTTGTTCAAAAGGGATTTTTATTCTCTGTTCAGAAATATAGAATTTTTCAAATTTGGTGCAATCATAACAGAGAAAATTCATTTTGAGAATATAAAATTCCGATACTGTACATAGAATGAAGGAAATAATGTCACATAATGTTTAGGAAGTATTTTTCAATTCATTTCACAATCAAATTGAATGTTCAAAATGACCACCATTCACTTCTTGACAATAAGCAAGCTGATCTTGGAATTCTCTTACAACATTTTGTAGGACCTCAGTGGTTATGTTGTTAATTTCTTCCGTTATCCTTACTTTCAAATCTGCAATATTGTCTGGACTATTGAAATATACTTTTGATTTTGAACAAATTTTCTCAGTTATGATTGCACCAAATTTGAAAAACTCAATATTGCTTTACAGACGATGAAAATCCCATTCGAATAAGGTGCCAACCGACCCTCCTTGCCATTCAAAATTTTTGATAGGGTGCTCATAATTCGGAGGGGATGCAAGAAGGAAGTAATATTTTCATACTGTGAATTGTCAAGTTGATAATAGGAATCGACCTGTTTCAGGTTTTTGTGAACAAATACATAATAACGCTAAAAATGAATTTATTCCATACCTGTGGACCACACTGTATAAAAAAACGTAATCATGTGAACAGACGTATGAAAAAATACGTTTTATGAGAATAAAATTTGGGAGAACACTGAAAATATGGAAAACTCGATGGCACAGCCAGTAGGACGTCGATTCACATTTATTTATTTCAAAATTAACATCAATCCAGTTTACATATCAGGAAAAATATTTTCATTAGAAAACGCGAACGGCATTTCTATATTTGTTTCAACCCCAAACTCTACGATCAAGTGATTATGGTTTCAAATCTCCCCAAACCTGCCCATTATGTTAAACAAAAATACGAAAGTCCGTTCACTCATCTATTGCACTGTAATTAGGAAGTATATGTGCTAATATCACTTGAGATTTTTTTTTTCTGGTCGGTGTTTTTCCATAATTTGGAAAAAGCGGTTTCGTGACGTCACGTTCATCAAAATTTGATTTGGCATCGTTGTATGAGTTGTGCACCATGGAATTGTGACGTAATAACATTTGTTATTTGATATTTGATAGGTTCGTTCGTTTGCTCCACGGACTAGAATATTATCATATTTTTTCTCTCTTCAGCTCTTTTTCTTGCAGATATCTGATACGAGACATGAGATATGCAGAGATCTGCTGCAAACGAACAAGCTCTCCATGAAGGTTTCGTATTGAAAAATTTCCGAAATTATTTTCTAATTTTAATAACTGTGAAAATGTCTGAAAAGTGCTATGTGCCCGGTTGACTGAACACCAGTGAAAGTTCAAATAAACTATTCTTTTATGCACATAAAGATGAAGGGCGTCATAAGAAATGGCTCGAAACAGTGAATAAAACTTTTGTAAAAAGGGGAAATATATGCTTTTGTGCAAAATATTTCCAGGTGAGTAGGTCAAAGAACGATCTTTAATTTCACTCAATGCAAGTTTTTTCATTAAAATCATAAATCAGTACTGTATTTCATATCCAGTCCTATAAACCTATTGTTCTTTGGTTCCAGCTGGAAGAAGATACTACGAATTGGGAATATGCTAGAACAACGTGATCCAAATTTATGTTGAACCTGAAACGTCATTGGTCTGACAATGTTTCATCATAAGTACATGACCTACCAACGATGAAGACCCAAACCAAATGAAAACATCACTCCTTCAGCTAGTAAAACTGTGTTGAGTGACATTACATCAATGGGAAATATTTACTCAAGAGTTTCGAATAGTTCTTCTCCTAGCAGTAGCCAAGCTAGTACATTATCAGATTGACCAAAAAAAATTCTGAGTATATTCCTGGTCAGTCTTTATCCGATCCTGATTGTGAAAATATCGAAGAACAGCAGCGCCAGCGCTTATCTATTGCACTTATGGAAAAGAAGAATAATTTTATTTGGAGCTCCCTGAAAATTTTCACCACATTGTGAAATACATTACCGGAATTTAAGAAATTAAATATATGGATGTTCTGACAAATTTAAAAAAGAGACGGGTTATGGATGTATACTCTCGATTGGCTGATGACTTTGATTTGAGTATATCAAGTGTTCACAAGATTTTCACAAAAGCTGTGCCTATGATGGCAAATTGTTTGCAAAAGCTTATATATTGTCCTGACATATCTGAAATTGAAAGAAATTTGCCGATCCCTTTCAGAGCTCGCTATAAGAAAATTATTTCAATTAATAATTGTCTGGAAATTGATAAACCCTCTGATCCTGTTCGTCTGTCCATGACTTGGTCATAATACAAAAAATGCAATACTGTAAAATTTTTAATATCTGCTACGCCAAATGGCACGAAACAATTTATTTCAGGAGCATACGGTGGGAGAATTCTTCAACGACTTTGTCGAAAAGATCCATTTCTTCTATATTGATTGATTGAAATTCAAAAATACTTCAAATAACTAGAATGTGCAGTATTATGTCAAAGTTCTCTGAGGTTTGTCGTCACATTCTCTTCATAAATGCCAATATCTTCAGAAATCAAGTTTTTTTCTATAGCTTTGTATCCCTTAACAAAGAGTTGGTGTGAAATAAGTAAATAACAATTTTGCAAAAAATTTGCGAAATTTGTATAAACATACTTAAAGTCTATTCATTCTGAGTTATTGATTATATTTTCAGTAGTTCAAACTCAATAAATATTTGACCCATCACATTGTAACACCCTTTATTTTTGAACCCCAAATTTGAAATAACTGATTCAAATTTAAGAAGGTGAAATCACTTCGCCGATAGGCCGCTCAGATTGATACGGTTAGGCCGTGAGTAAGGTTCAATTAATGACTTTTCTTAGTTTGTCAAATTTGGCCACTAAAAAAACTTTACATCAATTAACTTGACTAGTTTAAGAGTTGGGCGCCAGGCTTGCTGAAGACAAAAGCCAAAGATAAACAAAAATTCATTAAATAAATGTCACCTAGCTTGTATGGGAAGGCAAATAAATATGCAGGAAATCAACTTAACAGTTCATTCCAGACAAAGAATGTTCAGAGTGACTGGTTAGATGGTATGAGTTTATATAAATAAACTTTAGCACTATTGCTTGAAGAGCAGACAAAATTCAATGAAAAAATTTAAAAGTTACATTTACATTGAGAATTTTGACCTAGATAAAATTAGAACATTTACAAATATCTACGATTCCTCTAGACGCTGGTGCTACATATATACCTGCGGAGAAGGTCTTCACTGGAGGGAAATGAAGAAGGCTGGTTCATACGGAGATGGTCCCAGCGGTACGACGACGAATTTGGTCTCAGCGGTACGACGAAGAATCTGGTCGTGGGTGACTATCTATTGGTTTTTAGACCCCCTTGTTGGCGTGAATTGGTTTGATCTTCACGGACCAGGCTGAATTTGACGTGCTGTATGACCTCCTAGGGTACCAGTCCTTCTGTCTCAGTAGGTGGCTTCACTCCGGGGTATATATCATGCGAAGAAGATGATAGGAATCAAAATTTGTACAAAATGGGGAAGAACGAAGGATATCCTTTGGAACTCAAGTTTTTATGATTCAAATTTTAATCTAGAGTCAAAAGATAGATGCAAATGATAGCATACAATAAAAATACCTCAGTCCATATATAAGACTGGAAGACTACAGTGGAAGAACAAAGATAATAGCAAATCTGCTATTCTGGATTTAAATTTCCAAGTTAATTTTAATAATTAGAAAAAATATCAACAATGAGCCAAATTCAAAACCAAACAAAACAAACCTCACCCAAAACGTTCTTTTGAAATTCAGTTAAATTATGAAATAAAGTAAGCTTTGATAAGGTGATAATATGTATCAGATGGGTCAAAAAAATTGAATGAGTACATGTTTTCAAAAAGAAATATAAAAATTTCCTTGTGACTTTACCAGGAAAAAATTCAATATAGCAAAATACTCGTGAGGTTGCCGGAGAAAAAATATAGTATTTTGAAGCAAAAAAGGTTTCTAGAGTAAAAATATACTATTTAAAAGCAAGTACCCTAGGAAAATATAGCATAATGTACCAAAATACTTCCGTAAGTTACAAAAAATTAGTGTTCATGAAAGCAAAAGTATACTATTCAGTTAAGATAAGAAGAGAGAAACCACACGTCTTCCAGTGGGCACAACTCTCTTAGATAAAGATAAAGTTAAATAAATCTTTCTATCGAAGAATTTTCATAGATAAACAGAAGAGGGACACCACACGTCATCCGGGGGGCACAACTCTCTTAGATAACGATAATTTCGAAATGGGGCGGCAAATTCCCTTTCCAAATCGATAGGCGAGGTAATTCTCAAAAAATTGAATGAATTTTCCTGCTCTTGGCGACAAGGTAGTAATTGAAATGAATTGATTCTACAACGATCAAAAACCAAACAACCCTCACTGTGAATTGAATGAAACGATCAAAGGAATTTGTTAAATGTGATCAACATTTATGCTTGAGGAATAAATTGGCAATCGAGTGTCCTGAGATAAGTTGAGCCAGAGGTACAATCCTCTCTAGAAGCAATTTTTTCTCAAGAGAAAACAAAAATAATCTCATGAACGTATAGTTATGAAATTGATAAAAAAATTGCTTACCAGAGAGCTGTCCTAGAAGGTAACTGCCTAACTGTCCCAGAAAAGTCGAATACACCCTTTGCAATCGGAATCCTTGGAATAATCCCCTGGTACTGTGAATGTAGAGTGAGCGCTAGTCCACTCGAAATCACCAATTATCTGGTACCTAAAAATGGGAAAAGCGTAGAACTGATTTCCAAAAACAAATTAGTCCCCAATGGTCTGAACGGATACTACGTCAGCCACATAGACGTACCAGAATCAATTCACTCAGCACACCTGCCTATGTCGAGGTTCAATCGAGGAAAAAGAATGATCATCCTTTCGGTTCGTGCAAATCACCTCTTCACCTGTTTTTTCACAAATCATTCTCGGTTTTTTTCTCTATTTAATAACACTTATGGGAAAAACAACTGCTCGACGACATGAAAAAAACTCGATCAATTTGACATGAATACGAACTCATGGTCACATTTTCAAGGATCGGTAATAAAGAGCGCTGTTTCGCAGTTCACAATCTGAGCAGTGGCTACTGACTCGTACCACCGTAAAGATAACCGGAAAAATTATTAGAAATTGATTATGTATAAGGAAGTAACGGAAAATTAGTGAAGGAAACACTAACAGGTACCGAATATGAATTTATTTATATTATAATACAAACAGACAAAGCCTACATATATATTCACAGTATAATGCATTTATGATTGATTATATCTTAACAGTCACAGAACATCGTGAATATCTACTTTTAAAATATTTGGAAATTTATTGGTACATGCAATAATCCATTCAATACATTCATGGTGAATCGTAATATCAAAAATATCTACATCTTGAATTTTGGTAAAACAAGTATTGATCCAGTAATATTTGGAACATCTATTAGAACATGCGATGATCCATTCAATACATTAATGATAAATTTCAACATCATAAATCTAAATAAAAATATCGATACAATAAGTAATATTTGGTAAATGCAATAATCCATTCAATACATTAATGATACATTCCAACATCGAAAGTATCTACAACATAAATAAAAATATCAATACAGTAATATTTGGAACATCTATTGGTACATGCAATGAATGATCCATTCAATACATTACTGATAAAAAATCATTTGGCGAATACCCCAACGGATGAAGGTAAGTTCATCAGAAGCTTATATCCCCACTTCATTTTGAAAAATTCATCCATTGTTTGATCCATTCTGTGTAATAATAATAATAATAATAATCTTTATTCAGTACAGTTAAAATGGTATACTGAAATGGCGAAGTTCATCTCTTGCTGGGCGCAAGGTGATGGTCTTCCACTCAACCAAACTGTACAGATTATGAAAGTAGTCGATGTCAGGTGGAATTCTGATTAATTGGTAGAAAAAATTTAGTCTACTCCACAGTAAGAAGCATTTATTCCTAGGAAATGCATTTCGGCAAAGTATTTTGCCATCTTCAGGCTCTCTCAAATATACATTAAAACGATACAAGGGTGACCATCGTAAAAATTGATAGAAGACTTACCACAAAAATAAACATAACATACTGAGTTACACAAACATTGAATTTGAAATGTAAACTGATTAATTAAGTCGATAACCTATGTTATATTCATCAGTTGACATTTTAACTTCAATGTTTGTGTATGTTTATTTTTATGGTAAGTCTTCTATCAACTTTTACGATGGTCACTCTTGTATCGTTTTTATGTTAATTTTAGAGAGCCTGAAGATGGCAATGAATTGCTGATTTCTACCCCACAAATAAATGATTTTTACTGTGGAGCTGACTTATTTTTTTTTACTAATGAAAAATCAAAGTGGATTCAAAAATAAATTTGAAAAAAAACAAGCATTTTCACTTTATATTTCTTATGAATTAACCAGAGGTTGTGAATATCCCATTTATTTTTATATAAAGTTATTAACCAATTTTTTGACAAACTTAAATAACTAAATGAAATAATCCTCACCTTCATTGGCAAATGAAAAATGAAAACAAAATCAGATATATATATATATATATATATATATATATATATATATATATATATATATATGAATATATATATATATATATGAATATATAATATATATATATATCAACACTTGACGATTTAAGTTTATACGATAACTGTGGATAATATACATTTTGTTTGACGAGAAGTTTAATTTTCCTATGGTATACTTTCAAACTCTTCGATGATACAATACATTTTAAACAGATAATGTGATTCCAGACTATTATTGAATTCTATTAACGAAATAAAACTGTTCTAACTTATCAACAAATAGTATATTGTGTTATTGAAAAGTCTGTCAGCGTGAACGACGGAGATCCAGGAACGTCAACCATGCAGAAACAACAATTTTTTCAATAACAGAATGATTTCACCTCAGTACTGAATCGCATACATTCGGCTCCCACCACCACCATGGTTTGGGGCACTGAGGTATGAGACAGCTGGGAACGGGGGTTCGTTTTGGGGGGCCCAGCCATATATAGAAAAAACATGGCTGCCGCTAAGAGAAAAAAACATGGCCGCCTATCATGAGAAAAAAAAAACATGGCGGGTGTAGGTTAGGAATTTCAAGATGTCCGTTATATGGGAGGGGCCTTGCCTGAGCGTGTTTATCAACATCGGTAGACTACCAAGGAGGTCTGAGACAGGTTGAAGATATCTGGAGGCATTATGGGGGCCCAATCATTCATAGGAAAAAAGTATGGCGGTTGTAGGTTAGGAATTTCAAGATGTTCGTTATGGGGGGTATCGACTGGATTCTTCAGCGGTATCTGGAGTCTGCCACGGAGGCCTGTGACAACTGGAAGCCGCATGGGGGCCCAGATATGTGTAGAAAAAAATGGCGATATAGGTTAAGAATTTCAAGATGTTCGTTTTGGGGGGGACCCTCTGGGTTTTATCGGTATCGAGAGTCTCCCACAGAGGTCTGAGATGATAGAACGTTAAGGGGCCCAATCATTCATAGAAAAAATATATAGCGGTTGTAGGTTAATGTGAAAATGTCTGTTATTGGGCCGAGGCCCCGCCTGTGGGATATTCAGCAGCCTCTGGAGGTTGCCACTAAGGTCTGAGACAGCCGCAGTCACTCATAGAAAAAAGTATGACGGTTTTAGGTTAAGAATTTCATTATCCGTTATGGGGGCCGACTCGACTAGAATGTTTAACGGTCTCGGTTGACTACTACGGAGCTCTGAGATATGTGAGGTTATCGTGTGAGAATGCCGCATTGGGGACCAATCATCCATAGAAAAAATATATAGCGGTTGTAGGTTAAGTGTAGGAAAAAATTTATGTTATGGGAGGCTGACCTCCTACTAGAACCTTCAGAGGTCTCTGGATATTATCATTGAGTTTTTTAAAAGCCTAACATTTTATAGAATAAAAAAAGTATTGTGCACCACTGAATTCAGATCTGAATGAAAAATTCCGAGAAATAAAAATTCATTGACCATGCACATTGCAGATATATTGGATATAGCAAAAGATTCATGAATCATCGTACAGGGTAATGTTATTCAAGTATGGTCCCTAACTATCCTTTCAGCCTCCTCATCATTGATTGTTTAGAGTATGCCGCATTCGTTATCAAAAGGGGAGATGTAGAAATTCAAATCAAAACAAATAATTTTTTTCCATATCTGCATTTTTTTATTGGAACGGATGACCGCGCGACTGCTCTCCCGCTAAAATTTCATTTCAAAATGTGGTGCTGCTACGGTATGATATTACTAAAGTGTCGATGAGTTTTTGAGTTATAATTAATAATTTTTCAGCTCATCTAGTTGAGAGCTATGAATTCCATATGGCGAATGTGGGGTCAAGATTCATAGTCCATCCCAAATGGATGGACAAAATATTTATCGTAATAAAAATTGGTGAGTGGTAGAAAAATAGTAAATATGTATAATTTTAATTGGTTATTTTTTTTCAATTACAGAAGATAGGCTCAGAATGGATAGGGGTAAACACCCCTGTTCGATGTTGGGTATGAAAAATCTAAACTATAAATTCTTTCATAATATTAATTGAGCTTTATTTTTTCTATTTCAGTTGTGCGAGATAATTTTAATTAATTTATCATATATATATATATATAGATATATAATACAAAAAAAATATATATTATTTTTAATGAAAAAATTGTTTTAACCTCACCAACATACACCAT